>LPNX010165205.1:929-32934 GCA_001517045.1 Pseudotsuga menziesii
AATTACAATTCTATTTATATGCAATGAACTTTAATATGTCAAAGAAGTTCAATGTGTAGGAGCTTTGTCTGGGTTTGAAACTTGTTCTATCCATGTTGCTTTCATCTGTGATGTTTGCAGGTCAAAGCTGGACACTTATGATGATGTTGTTAAGAGGGTTGCAAATCAACTTGGTTTAGGTGATCCTTCAAAACTTAGGCTTACGTCACACAACTGTTATTCGCAGCAGCCAAAACCTCAACCAATTAAGCATCGAGGTGTTGATCGCTTGAGTGATATGCTGGTGCATTACAATCAAGTCTGAGAAAATTCGATAGGCTTTCATCAATCTGAAGATGAAATGTTATACATCTCAAGATTGTAGGGATTTTCTGTCATTCTTCTACTTAATAGTATGAGTCAAACTTTGTGGTGTTCACTGGTTTTAGTGGCTCATATCTTGCTTCACTTTATCTCACTGTTAAGATCTTAATGTGGTTTTTGGGCAGATTTCTGATATCTTGTATTATGAAGTACTGGATCTACCACTTTCAGAGCTATCCATTTGCAAATGCCAGGAAAGACAACCATAGATGGTAAAGGAGTTATAAAGCAACTTTTACATAGCGAATTTTACTTTTACTAGGAATATGTTATTCTTAACTTAAGAAAAATGATAAACTGATTAAGTTAAAACGCGGCTAAAATAGAAACATTTAAATAAACTTTCTTAAATTGACTGTCAGAAGCAACACTTTCTTAAGTATATATTAGACAGTGCAAAGAGGACCTAAAGTAGCAGAATGAGATTGTAATAGTAATAATTATGTAGTTTGTAGATTGATATCTATCATAAATTTGTTTGAATATCATCATTTTCAAGCAATAACAACTTCTTAAAGGGTGCTAGCTCAATGGTAGAGCGCCTGCCTAATTATGGGCAGGAGGTTGGTGGTTCGATTCCTCTGTGCCCTATCATAAATTTGTGACTACAAAAACGACTAAATTCACATATATACGACTATTAGTAGCTAATTTATTGTATCTTAGTCGTATTTAGCTTAGTCATTAATATGTTAATTTCTAGTAGTTAATTTAGTCGTATATTTGGTCATTAATGGTTGCAATCAGTGACTAAATCAGCGACTAAATCAATGATTAACTCAGTGACTAAATCAATGACTAAATCCGTGACTAAATCATTAACTATTAATGACGAAAACAATGACTAAATCATTGACTATCAATGACTAAATCATTGTCTATCAATGACCAAATCAATGACTAAATCAGTGACTACTAAGTCAAGCTATTAATGACTAGTGAAATACGACTAGCTATAAGATAGTGGTAATTTGCTACTATTAGTCACCAACTCAAAAATAGTCGTTTATAGCCTAATTTTAGTCATTTTTTTAGTCATTAATTTCTCATTTTCTACTAGTGTACACTTCCTCTTCCACTACACCATTCAAGAAATCAGTCTTGACATCCATCTGGTGTATCTTCCATTTCATCACCGCAGCCAGAGAAAGTACTGATCTGATGGAAGTGTATCTGGCTACAGGTGCAAAAGTTTCTTCATAATCTATTCCTTCTTTCTGGGAGAAGCCACGAGCCACAAATCTTGCTTTATATTTTTCTATGCTGCCGTCTACAGCATGCTTGATCTTGTAGATCTATTTGGAAGTTACAATAGACTTCCCCTTTGGTCTAGGGACAACATCCCAGACATCATTCTTCATGATCAATTGATACTCTTCGATCATAGCATCCTTCCATTCTTTCCTTTTTGCCGGTTCTTCATAGTTGGAAGGTTCTTTATCGATGAAGTCACATAATAAGGCTACATAACCGGAGCAAGACCTGTTTTTTTCCTTTTCTCTGTGATTTTCTTCTGGAGCCCCATATCTTTCTACACCTTGGATAGCTTCTCGTACCCAAGTAGGTTTCCTCTTATGAGGATTCTTCTCCTGAGGTGGATCTACAGGTTCTTAAGGTTCTTCTATTTCTCAATCTTCTTCTTGAATTTCTTCGTTCATGGTTGTGTCATGAATTTTGGGTACTTCTGTTTCTTCAAATTCTTCAATAGGTCTCTTTCTGGATTTGTTGTAAGCCGAGTCTTCGTCAAATGTTACGTCCCTACTAATGTCAATCTTCTTGAATCTTGGGAAGTATATTCTGGTTCTTCTATTTCTCAATCTTCTTCTTGAATTTCTTCGTTCATGGTTGTGTCATGAATTTTGGGTACTTCTGTTTCTTCAAGTTCTTCAACAGGTCTCTTTCTGGATTTGTTGTAAGCTGAGTCTTCGTCAAATGTTACGTCCCTACTGATGTCAATCTTCTTGAATCCTGGGAAGTATATTCTGTAAGCCTTCGAGCTTTCAGAGTATCCCACAAATATACCCTTCCTTCCTGACGGATCTAACTTTGTCCTCTTTTCTTTCGGAATGTGTATGTACACTGGACAACCGAATATTCTGAGATGGCTGACTTTTGGTTTTTTGCCAGAAAAGACTTCTTCAGGTGTCTTGTTCGCGAGTAGTCTATGTGGAGTACAGTTCTGTACATACACCATTGTTCTGGCAGCTTCTACCCATAGAAGCATGGGAAGATCTTGATCATGAAGCATGGCCCTTGCAACTTCATTGATCGTTCTATTCTTCCTTTCTGCAACCCCATTCTGTTCTGGATTATATGGAGTAGTTAACTCCCTTTTAATCCCTGAATCTTTGCATAATGCTTTGAATTCATTTTATGTGAATTCTCCACCATTATCTAATCGAAAGGTTTTGATCTTCTTTTTTGTATGGTTCTCGATCAAGGCTTTTAATTCTTTGAACTTGCTGAATACTTCATCTTTGTTCTTCAAGAAGTATGTCCATGTCTTCCTAAAAAAATCATCAATAAAAGAAACATAATATACATACCCACTTAATCAACTGGATGACATCGGACCGCATACATCGGAGTGGATGATTTCCAAGATTCCTTTTGCCTTGCTCTTGCTACTTGGAAATGTCTTCTTTGTGCTCTTTCCTTTCGCACATCCTTTGTAGACACCATCATGTTTTGCTTGAATTTTTGGAAGACCTTCAACAACTTTGCTTGCAAGTGGTAGTGCTCTATAATGCACATATGCAAGTCTTCTATGCCAAAGTTATTTGGTTCTACTAAGTCATGAACCAAAGCTTGTTCTGGTTGGCCCTTCAACTTGTATAGACCTCCCTCTTGTTCCCCAATCAATACTGCATCATCAATAGTGTTTCCCTTTGGCCACATGAGAACTTGGCCATCTATAAATGCGACCCTCATGCCTTTTGCATCCAATGCAGATATGGAGAGGAGGTTATTCTTAAGTCCTGGTACAAACAAGACATCCTTCATCGTCATAAAATTTCCAGAGTCAAGCTTATAGGAGGATTCCCCACTGCCTTTTATTGGATACTAGTAGTCATCTCGAAGTTTCACCTTGTGGGGTGATTCATGTTCTGATAGTTTCACAAAGGATTCTTTGAATCCTGTCATATGTTTGGGAGCCCAACTGTCTATAAGCCAATCATTGCTTCCATGTGTGATGTTTCCTGTGAGAGCGGAAATCAAGACATATTCTTTATCACTTAAAGAATCATCACTTTCTTGCTTTATTCTCTCTGTGGAAGGTTCATCATCTTCTGCAGCATGAGCATGATGTCTTCTCTTGTTTCCCTTCTTCTTGTGAGAGCTATTTTTGTTTCTAGAACAATGTTTGGCAAAGTGTCCTCTTTCATCACATGTATAGCATCGGAATTTAGATAAATCTCTTTTAGTGTTATCTTTCTGGTGGAAGTGCTTACCTTTGGGGTGATGAGAGTTTCTTCTGCTTTTCTTGGAGTGTACTGTAAGAGCCTGATCTTCACTTCCCATCTTTTCTTCTCGAACTACTATCCGAGCTTCTTCTTGTGAGCATTCTTCCCATAGTCTACTGAAATTGACTAGCTTCTTTCTGGAACAGTTCCCTTGAATAAACGAGTCCCATGATCTAGGGAGACCATTCAAGGTGGTCATCACAATTTCTGCATTCTCTACTTCTTCATCTACTACTTCAAGCTGTTCCTTGATCCGAGAGACTCTTGAAAAGTAAGACTGGATGGTTTCTACATTTTGGATATTTACATTCTTCAATTGGTTTCTCATAGTCATCTTTCGATTTATGTTCTTCCCTTCAAACAGTTTGGTCAGGGCATCAAACATAGCTTTAGGTGTCTTTAGGGAGGACACCTGTGGTATGAGGCGATCCTTGATTGAATCAACAATAATCCTTTTAGCCCTGACCAATTTCTTCTTGTGCAAGGCCTTAGCCTCATCTTCCTGTGGAACTGGAACCTCTTCATTGATGTAAGAGTCCAACGCATTTTCTTCCAGGACCAGGGAGATCCTATAATTTCAAGCTCATAAGTTATCAGCTCCCTCAAGCCTTTCATCAAGCTTGGTATGATGAGACATCTTAACAGAGAACCTCAAATGGAAATGCAAAAGATTTAGATCTTACCAGGTCAAGATGTCGAAAATGGATCTTGAGCTGAATTTTTGCAGAGCTGGTTCAGGAGCAAATTAGGGTTTGACTTTCCCAGAGTTTTTCTCAACCAAAAAATTTGATCTTGATCTCTAAACTTTGATTTTGAGGAGGAGATCAATCCAGGCCTGGGCTCACTCAAAAATTCCACTTTTGTGGAAAGCCCTGATTTTCGGCAGTACTGTTGGGTCAAAAACTGAAAATGCTCAGAATCAGATTCTGTCTCGACAGAAAGATGCGCCCTAGAGAGGAGAGTCAACCCAACCTTATTTTGCTAAAAATCTGTGGGAAGAGATCCAAAAAGTAGGAAGCCCTAGTTTCTGCAGCTGCACAGTGTCTTCTTCTCAGGTTAGCTCTGATACCATGTTAGATTTTTATCATTCAAGGTAGCATTATCTTAGCATATTTAACTAAGAGAATAACAAGCACAGCAATCAAACACAAGAGACAATAGACACAAATATTTTCCTCGAGGAAACCATAAAGGAGAAAACCCCGCAAATTCCTCAGAGATAGAATCAGCACCAAAAGCAAAACCCCAAAACAGTAAGATGATCTATTGACAGCAGTAGTCTCTCTCTCTCTTGTCCTAACAACTTCTTCTCTCTCAGTTATGCGCTACAACTGAGTGTGAGTGAATGTGTGATAAATAGAGAGACTCACTCTCTATTTATACTAATTCCCGACTTGACAATAACTCACTAGGGCCGAATTCTCTAGGAGAGTCTAATAACCCTAGGGCCCCACAACTGCGGGGCCTTTAACCCTTGATCAATAGGAAGGTTTACCCTCTATGGCTTTACATGACTTGTTTACATTATTGAATCTCTTGATAGGAACATCGGGGCATGACATGACTCAATTACATTACAGATACTTCCCAGAATAAACATCGGGGTATAATACATAAAATATACAAGTGAATACATTCCAAAGTTACAAATACATCAACAGGCTTCACCCCGAGGAAGCTCAAGGAAAACATTATCTTAATTTAGGAAGCCATTCATAGTAGTACAACTCACAAGAGGTAAGTTATGATTATAAAACTTGACATTGTAAACACATTTGATTAGGAAAGCATGTATTTCTCCTAAAGATCCTTAAGTAGTTCAAGGTTAATGAAGATCAAATCTCCTAGGTATATTCTTGCTTTAGGAATCTATAGATGGCCCCAAGGGTGAACAAAATACTCTCCATATTTTTCTAGATGTCGAACAATGTCCATTCTAATTGCCGCCTAGCACAACATTCTTAAAGCAACCAAAAATTTCAGGAGGGAAAAAAATATTTCTCACAAGTTAAATGACAATCTGTTAGGGCAACTCCAAAAAACAGGTATATAATGTTACCAGACATTCATAAACAAGAAGCTTAAACTTGCAAAATATATTTTGGCAACATGAATGCTATCAAATTCAAACCATATTTCAATTGTCAACAATGCCATTGCGAGTGACATATGCTATTAATAATTGTTGTATATAAAAAAAATTGTGAATTATTTTCGTGCACATGACAGGTTAAGATAAACATAATCCCGCAATTCAGATGCAGAGGCACACCAAAGTCTTCCAATGATTTGAATTTATATCAACAACCCATATAAAAAGTTCAAAATACTACATTATAATTTTAATTTACAATCACAAACACGGATAAAAATATTGTTACCAGTATAGAGTCTAGACAACATAGCTGAAACAGGCATTTCTGAAAACCATCACAATGGAATAAATTTCACTTCCCGTAGATACCTGTACTGAGAGCATTTTACAAACAGGTTCTTATGTTTAGTGTATATTACTGTCAGCTTCCAGGGAACTACCCAGATGCACAATTAGTCACAAACCTCAAGAAAGCATTGTTTGATGAGAATCCATGTAACCTTCTTAGTCTTTCCTAAGCTTGAGAAATGGAATGCAGATAAACTCATAAGGATATCAGACCCGACCAAGCAAGGAATTGATTCAGACTACAATTCTATTTAAATAGATGTACAACATCAAAATTTCAGCTAATTGCCTATTATGGCACCCAAGAAGATCTTTACGATTGATCAAGGACTTGATTTACCAAGGGGTACACGTCACCCAAGGAGTGTGAAAGTTATTTTAAGGCCTCTGGAATTATCTAAATCTCGGGAGTCCGTGAACATTGTTCTCATTTTTCAAAGATATACTACATACAGCCTAAGCAGACACTTGGGAAACTATGAATAAAGGTGATGAGCACACTTGATCACCAAAAGGATAGCAATGAAGCACTTGAAGTATGTTCGTGATGATGAGCTAGTGAGACTTAGCCATCAGGAAGAGAGGACAATGAACCACATTCAAATGGGAAACACTGGTGGGGGAAATAATAGTGCCCCATTTTTCCCAACCTAGCAAGCTCTTTGTGATACAAACATGCTACTTTTGATGAGTGGCTGCTATTGAGATTATCTATTGGCTACTATTGAGATTATCTATTTGGTCAAAGTCACCCAGGACTTGAACCTGAAATAATTTAAATAAAATACTGCACTAGAACAGGTAGTGAGCCCACTCGTTTTTGAACTCAGGTCATCATTGCTGCCAGTGTTCACACTTGCAACTAGACCATGGTTGGATGGACTTCTGTTATCAAATTCTGTTGATTAATGAAAATAACTATTTATCCATTTCAATGAACTCATTTAATGAAATAGAGAAGAATAGATTATCTGTTTAGCGTTTAAGACTTCATATATGGTCCCACCTAAGGTTCCTATATCAAAACCCCACAGAATTTGCCAGCAGAACCTTTGATCAAAGTTCAACATACCATTGACAATAGCTGAAAGTTTACAATAAATTAGGATGTAGTAAACAAATACATGCATAGTATAGGATGTAGTAAACAAATACATGCCTAGCATAATCTATAGTAAAAAAAATGCATTGTTCTGCACTTTTTCATTCTCTTTGGAGAAAGAGTCAAAGGTTAATGGATAATATATTAAAATGGAATTCAAAGGATCATTTCTGCATTACCTGTAAAAACTATTGCTTTCACGTTGTGTCTTTGCAAAGATTCATCATATTTCTCTTTCAAACCTAGCAAGACTGCAGAGAGAAGATGCAGCAATACATGAGAAAACAAAAAATACATTCACTTATTCCATGCAAAGCATACAATGCTTACAATATCAAAGCATACTTTATGCCTACACAATCATTGAATATAAGTGCCTAGTACATAATAGTTTATGCCTAGTACATAATAGTTTATGCCTATTATGTAATCTAAGTGTAAAGAGCCTACTGCCTAGTACATAATTGTATGACTCACATATAAGTGCCTAGTATGCATAAACTATAATAATTGTACTAGGTAGTAGTCATATAAGTACCTAGTATGCATAAACTATATATTATATTTTACACTTGTAGGCAGTAGGCTCATAGTTTCTGTTTAGCTCACAATCATATTCACATGCTACAAGCTAAAATCATATACCAAGGAACAACAGGAAACTAGCTCTTGGAATGCCTAAAAAATGACCTAAACGTTCCCGTAACGTACCCTACTCTCCAATACATTTCAATCACTTTGGGGACATTTTGTACTTTCTCCCAAGCTCTTGGAAATACATGAATGATGAGATTGGGTTTTTCATTGGTCCAGATTGGGTCTCTTGCTTCTTTGGAATTTTATGTAGGGATATAACATCCCCATTGAGTACAAAGCTTACCCTTAAAATATTGAAATATGGAAGCATACAAATGTTATGAAGCACTCCTAAAGATTCAATAAAGTGTACATAACCATTCTATTTTTATCAAGCCCCTGAAATGTTAGTTGAGCATACAAGGCATGCATAAAAAATACAAGCACGGTTGTCGCACTGGGATGATAACAAGGGCATACATGAGGACTAGGCACTCGGAGGAGGGCACCTAGCCCTAAGAGCATGGGACCATGTGACATACACCTAGGAGGTTGGATACTTGACTTCAGAACGCTTGGGTTGAGGAGCATACTTCATGGAGGTTGGTTGTGGACCCAGACACATGTTTAGGAAAAGCATTCGAGAAAGTCACTACCTTATAAGTTGGCACACATGTCGAGGAGCGCCGGGCACAAGAGGACATATGGCACACAACAGGAGGATGACCCCACCTTGCATGTGGACACTTGGGGAACAAACCACTATTTAAAGGCGAGTATTGGACTAACAACTTATTGGATTGCACACCATTTTTGAGGAGGGGCATTGGGCCCAAAGGGGCCTCATGCTTTGAGGGTGCACCGCCTTGGGGTTGGGTCAAACCCTAGTGTGACACTTGTAATCCTTGTATTGTAGAGCGCTCTCTTTTGGGTTGCCTTTATTACTTATTCCTAAGGTTACTTGTGTGGACCAATCAATGTTTTATGTTGGTGTCCCTCGCCTACTCTTCAATGTTTTATGTTGGTGTCCCTTGCCTACTCTATGTAAAGGGATGAGAGAGACTTTCTCATTACTTACTACTAATGTCATTATTATTTTTGTCATTGTCTTGGAGAAGTATTGTAGGAAGCAAGACCTAGGGTTTTTAATGTCAACCCTAAATGAGACATTAAACCGGATACTAGCACTTGAAGATATTCTTGGATTCCTAGCTTGTTTGATGCAAGAGGATGCTATACTTGTGCTTATTCTAAAGAATAACATGAGTGTTAGAGGAATTGAATACTTGGATTCCATCCTTACTTATTGTTGTTACTCATTCTTTGTATGCTAATTGAGAAGCCTTGACACTTGTATTTAAGCAAGAGAGGTAGTGCTAGGTTTTTATAGAAACCCCATGGGAGATACAATTAAATAAGATTGGCGTTTGGGGTGACATTGTAGCATTGCTCTTGTGCAATGCATGGAGGCTAGGGCAAGATAATGGAGTACTAAATGAGTAGCCTTTCTTTATGAGTGTAGTATTGGGAGCAAAGTTCCAGTGTAGATTGACCTACCTCAAGTCTTTTGTACTTTTTGGAGTGAATTGTTAAAACTACAATTTGATTTTGTAATAGGGATGGACAGTTTTATCATTTTTTTATGATAAGCTTTCCAGTGTAGATTGACCTACCTCAAAGTCTTTTTGTACTTTTTGGAGTGAATTGTCAAAACTACAATTTGATTTTGTAATGGGGATGGACAGTTTTATCATTTTTTTACAATAAGATTTCTTATCATAAACATACAAGTGGCCCAACAGTCAATACTATTTAAACAAAACACAGGATTCAAACAATAAACTAAAGTAAATAGTATGAACGATTAAGTTCAGAGGATACTCTTTATAAATAGTTACATTAGTATTATCAATTTATCATAAAATCCTAAAATAATATTTCTGCATAAATGTCATACAGTGGAAAAATTATTCAAATCTCAGATTCCATGAATCTAGGTTTGAACCAAGACTTTATGCAAATGCATTTAAACAGTACTAAATTTGCAGAGGAAACACTTAAGAAAATAAGTATTAACCTTATAATTTTAACATATAAAACTTAACTTAAAAGGTTAAACAATGGTCGCATGAAGCCTAGAGGATTATCCATCTCCATCTAAAACCCCATACAATTTTATAAGTACCTTATACCCTGCTAGTCACAGAGAAAGGATTTGATTTTACCATCCAAGCGCAGTGGCCATAATAGTGTCCATTTGCAAACAGTAAAAGAAAAAAACATTTTAAGAGCCTGTAAACATAAATCTTTTCCAAAATATATCAACCTAGAATAGGGTCAGATTTTGTACCTGTCTATGGCATATAAATCCTTTGAAAAAGATCTAGAGCGATACCATCTCCATCGCACAACCTGTGCAAGCACATCCGATTTAGTTAAATGTTAAATCTTTGTTTGAAAACTTTTAAAAACCCTCCGTCTAATTTATTAAACAAGATAATATTTTTCTTGCCTGATAAGAAATCTTGCAAGGGTTCAAGCTAGAGCTTCCATGCACAAGTAAAAGCCCGAATGCAGTTTAAAACTGGGCATATTTTAGTTCGTTTCGAAAAATCTTGTAAAAACCCCAAATGGATGATACCTTTAGGAACACAAACCAGTGCGTTTCTCTACCTGCAATAAGTGAGAAGATATTCAGTATGTACTAAATAACATAAAATTAATTTCAAAGAAATTTCAGAGTTGCTGGGTTTGTAGCTTACCCAAAACGAAGATTATTCAAATAAAAACTCATAGGATCTATTTTCCACGATTTTATAACCTGCACAGGAAAATGTGAGTATTATAAGCTCTGCATTTGTAAAAACAATATTGAAAAACTCAAAAGACTGTGTTGTTTACCTTTGCAAATGAAAAAAAAAATAGTTTTTTATCTCTAGATTTAAGACTTGAGATCCTTCCCAACACTGCTTTAACCAAAACCCTAGAACCATATCAAAATCTTAACCATAAAACCCTTCATGAGCCGTTACAGGTGACTGGAATTGTTTTGTGGAACAGAGAGGACAACATATGTTGGTAGAGTTATATATTACATTGACCAGAATACCTTCCATACGCCTGATTCTCTGGTTATCATCCTCTACAAGAGCAGGTTTGGAAGAGATCTATGCCGGTGGTCACAAAGGAGGAAGGTAAAATCGACAAGGTTGACAAAATCGAAAAACTACAGAAAGCATTAACTAAACAGGCTGTCCGAAGAGGAGAGCAATAAGCACCCTTGCTGCGGCTGTGGGACACAGCAACAGTCGGATTTTCAGTGCAGCAATTAATGCTGCAGCTGTGGAGCAGCAACCGTTGGATCAAATAATGCTGCAACTATGGGGCACAGCAACGGTCGAATGACGCAGCAATTAATGCTGCGCTGAGGGGTACCCTCGTCAGAAGAGCAGTTAAATCAGGAAAGGACTCTCCATTTCCCTAGAGAATATTAATTGATGGCGGTTGGTAAGTCAGATGTCCAAACATGCTGATGAGTTTGCATTGAATTACTCGCGACCTGAGTGCTTTAATAACCTTCACATGGCCACCTTTATTTCTTCTAGCCACATCGTCGAGGATCGTTGGCTATTTATAAATAGGAGTAGTCTAACGGGTCGACGATTTCGCCCGGCGTTAGACTACTCCGTCCATCGTCTCGGTTAACAGGCGCTATTAACCGTCAACGCCTCCAGCCCCTTCCGTTCTCGTTTCCGTGAGCATCCTTCACCGGGTCCCACATGATCCCTGCAGATCCGTCGCTCCTCGATGTCCTCCCTGCAGATCCACTGTCTCTCTCGGCTAATAAGGCGGTTTCTCTCCTGCATAGGTAAGATTTTATCGCACTTATCCATTCTTTTCCTATCACTATATCTATAATTTTCTTCCTTCGAACTTACAGTGTTTTAATATTATCTGAGCAGATAAATCAGCTTGTCTGGACTCGTTTTCACAGAGTTGTAAGTTAACAACTGATTGATAGTTTTGATGATTAACAGTTCAGATAGGTTCGTTGAAATTCTCTTGCTATCCAAAATTCCAAATTGCAAACACCACCTAAACTGTGCTTGTCCCTTCGAGCCTAACTGAGGGGCTTGTCGGTTTTGGCCTGTGTCTGCTTAAACT
Organism: Pseudotsuga menziesii; assembly: GCA_001517045.1. NCBI lineage: Eukaryota > Viridiplantae > Streptophyta > Pinopsida > Pinales > Pinaceae > Pseudotsuga > Pseudotsuga menziesii. The sequence goes on from LPNX010165205.1 coordinate 13,042, forward strand.
TTAAAACTGTGCTTGTCCCTTCCGGCCTACATGAAGGGCTTTTCTGTTTCTGCTTGTCCCCAATACTATGTTGGATATTGGGTTCAATTTTCACTTGGATATTGGGTTCAATATTTTTTTAGTGAGTTTCCTTTCAATTTTCTATGTGAGTTTCCATTCAATTTTCTATCTGAGTTTCCCGAGATGGATTAATCCTCTCTAAAAATCTTAAATCGACAATGCCATCGCTAGCCTTCATCCTTAGATCTTGAATGAAATCTTCTCTATTTGGTCAGAATCCATAGAAGCCGCACAGAGAAAACCACTGGATTAGAGACAAAAAGGATTATCGGGCTTTTCCTTCATTGATAGTTCAGTATCTTTATATCCGTCGCCTTGCCTCCTTCCTAATCGAACAAACTACATATAGATTAGATGGGAAGGTGGTCCCACTTTATATATGTAGCAGAGTTGCCTCTGCGAATCCAGATATATAAGTCGCGCATGAAAAAGGAAGAAAATCAATTGATAGCTTACAAGTTCTGGGAAAGAGGTCATATTTGCCAAAGAAAATTCCATTTTGCTTTCCCATCAGCTAAGTGATTCTAATTCACCTACAGTTATATCGTTCCGGTTGCCACATTTTTCGTCGCTTCCTTGGATCAATTTTGAATTTCAACAAAGCTAAACATAAAAAATGTATATTTCGCTCTTATTTCAACAATGGTTTGTTGCGCAGTAAAGGGCTCCGTAGTCACGATTTATGCAAGATACTAGGAGATTAAGGGATCACCCTCCCGTATGTTATCATTCATCTCCGATGCTTTCTACTCTGGGTTGTTTCTAGAACACTTGAACTTATCTATATCCAATAAACGAATAGACTTGTTGGCATGTACAGATAGAATGGTTGATTGAAGGATGGATTTATTCACAACTGAGACAGTGAGTTTTCCATTCTTGATGCGCGTAGAATGCGTGATGCCTACCAAACCGATCCCTTATGGTAGTTTCAAATGTTGATCCTCCGAGATATTTGGGATCCCAATTCAACATAAGCACAATCATAATCCTCTGTTTGCCTATATAGTTTTGATTTTCGAGATATGCTCCTAAAATTATTAACCAAATTCCAATATTTTTCTGGGGCTATGATTATTACGGATGGTTATGGGATTACCCTTCAAACTGTCATCACACATCCCGGATGTTACTTTTGTATTAAGCAATCCAACGTCGAGCTTATTAGTGCCTTGGTAGATATCAATACCCCTGCCATAGACAGAGGGCCAACAGATGCAACCCCGACGGATGGATGGAAGGAGGGAGACAAAGGAGCAGAGAGAAACCCAATAGAAGGAAGTCAGTGAGGGGCTAGAGTGATGCAGGTAATCAAGCTATAGCGAGGCAGGTAACAGAGCTGAGAGGGTGGTTAGCGAGTTAGGAAAAAATACAAGGTGTTGAGTTTGGTATAAATCTTTGAGACTGTTATTTTCATTATGTATTTTTGGACCTCATAGGATGCCTTTAACTTACATTTGTAAGTGCATTTCACATTTGGGAAAATCGACCTTTCACGAAGATGCACGCAGATAGATGAGATGGCATATTTGCATTTAGGGTTAGTAGGAACCTCGTCGCTTGATGAGAGAGAATTCCAACTTGGACTTCCTAAAGATGGATATTTCTTTATACAAGAAGAGTGAATGAGGTTGTTTTAATGAACTGACATCCCGGCAAAGTAAGTAAGTGTGATACGTAGATATGGCTATATCATCTATGAGCACTAGTAGAGATGTCAGTCAAGTAGAGAGAAGAGATTATTTTAAAACTTCTCTGCGCATTGGAAAAGGTGGATATGAAGATCCAAAAAAGTAAGTGTCAACGGATGGCTCTATGATGAAATTGTATATAAACCACGTAGATATGGCATCATATATGCAAGTTCGAGTGTAAAAGTCCCAGAGAAAGCTAGAACTTACCTATATGACATCATATAGTAACACGTAGATAGGCACCATACTACAAAGTAGAATAGTTTGTTTGTTGGAGCTCAGGAAGAGAGGTACAAATATAGGCACACGTAGATATGGCTGCGTAAAGGCGTGCAGGTTGTTAGGTTTCCAAGCTAGCTAGCAAGTTTCCCATAGCATAAGATTTAAGATTTAAGATTTTTAGAGAGGATTAATCCATCTCGGGAAACTCAGATAGAAAATTGAACAGAAACTCAAATAGGAAATTGAACGGAAACTCACTCAAAAAAATATTGAACCCAATATCCAAGTGAAAATTGAACCCAATATCCAACATAGTATTGGGGACACGCAGAAACAGAAAAGCCCTTCATGTAGGCCGGAAGGGACAAGCACAGTTTTAAAGTTTAAGCAGACACAGGCCAAAACAGACAAGCCCCTCAGTTAGGCTCGAAGGGACAAGCACAGTTTAGGTGGTGTTTGCAATTTGGAATTTTGGATAGCAAGAGAATTTCAACGAACCTATCTGAACTGTTAATCATCAAAACTATCAATCAATTGTTAACTTACAACTCTGTGAAAACGAGTCCAAACAAGCTGATTTATCTGCTCAGATAATATTAAAACACTGTAAGTTCGAAGGAAGAAAATTATAGATACAGTGATAGGAAAAGAATGGATCGATAAAATCTTACCTATGCAGGAGAGAAACCGCCTTAGTAGCTGAGAGAGACAGTGGATCTGCAGGGAGGACATCGAGGAACGACGGATCTGCTGGGATAATGTGGGACCTAGTGAAGGATGCTCACAGAAACGAGAACGGAAGGGGTCGGAGGCGTTGACGGTTAATAGAGCCTGTTAACGGAGACGATGGACGGAGTAGTCTAACGCCGGGCGAAATCGTCGACTCGTTAGACTACTCCTTTATAAATATAGAGACAAAAATTTAGGATAGTACTAAACATATTTAATAAACATATAAATTAATACATAAACGGAAACGAAGCTTAAGACTTAACAAAATAATAAACACATGATTTGTATTGTGGTTTATTTCCAAGGTTTTAATAAGTCTTAGTAGTAGTATAGTTTAAATAGGATGGAAGTGAAACTTTACCTTACCCCATTTTGAACTCCGATGAGGATCCAAGATTTCCTAGTGAGCAACAAACAAAGGTGAATTTAGAATTTCAGATAAAGGATCAAATGTATTAAGCGTTGAAGGAAGAAAATAAAAAATAAAAAACATTGGATACCTAATTTTGAGTCAATGTCTCCAATACTTTAATACATGGAAATAGTTTTAAAACTAACTTTTGTGCTGTGTTGCTAAAAGTTTTAGCTAGCGTTTGAAGATATAATTGAAAATATTTTTTTTATATGGTTAATATTAGGCATATGAAAAAATGGTATTAGAGTTGTAGCTACAACACTTGACCTAAAAGAAGGCCCAACGCTTACAATATTTATGTTTACAGGATCTTAAAATGTTTTTTTTCTTTTACTGTTTGCAAATGGACACTATTATGGCCACTACGCTTGGATGGAGAAATCAAATCCTTTCTCTATGACTACCAGGGTATAAGGTACTTATAAAATTGTATGGGGTTTTAGATGAGGATGGATAATCCTCTCGACTTCATGCGACCATTGTTTAACCTTCATGACGACGATGACAACGATGACTATGATGATGATAAGAGGATAAGGATGAGGATGAGGAGGATGAGGATGAGGATGATGATGATGGCGGCGAGGATGAGGATGATGGCAACGAGGATGATGACGATGACGATGAAGATGATAACGATGACGACGAGGATGATGATGACGATGCTAATGATGATGTCGATGATGATGATGATGAAGATGATGATGGTGATGATGATGATGACGATTACGATGATGAGGATGATGATGACAATGATGCTAATGATGATGTTGATGATGATATTGATGATGATGATAATGACGACAATGATGATGATGACGATGATGATGATGACGACGACGAGTATGATGATGATAATAATAGTGATGATGAGGATGAGGATGATGAGGATGATGATGGCGATGAGGATGATGATGATGGCGACGAGGATGATAACAATGACGACGAGGATGATGATGATGATGAATAGTTGACTCACTACAAGGTGACTTCTAACATCATATATAATATATGATTCATAATGGAATCCACCATAGTGGGTTGTTTTGCAACTTTCATAAATCCTTTTTGTGGTCATTCAATCAATTGATGTACATAGTCCCTATCTTAGGAACATGGTGCTATGTATTCCATTAACATGCTAGTTTGTTTGAATTATATGGAATATATGGTCATGGTTTCCATTTTCCTCATTTTTTTAGATCCATAGAATAATATTTCTATGTGAGAGTCTCAAAAGTTTGATAAAATTCTATCACAAAGATCCCATGTGACTATGATATACACTCTTCTTCCTCAATCGATCATTTCACCATTTTCACCTAATCAAACATTGGATCATCAAGGTGTAGAGTAGCAAATTTTTTTTTTTAATCGTCCATGGGGTTTAACCTAAGAATCCTTGCAACTTTTTAACCCACGAGGATTGATATTATCGTAATTTTGATCAAATTTTCTAAAATCCTATGATTAATATGGTTTCCCTTTCACTCTTCCATTTGCAAAAGGATTTACAAGGTATTGTGATTTTAAGCTTCACTTCTTTTGTTATAGGGATGAAAGTGCCCCACATCCCTACCCTTTGCTTCTTTGTTGTTGATTACCATGGTCAATGTTCTTGTCATGGTATTCAAGTTTATGTTCACATTTGTAACATATTACTTAACTTCATAAAAAGAGTTATAATTGCCTCTTCCATAAATACCTCCAATTTCGCTGTCCAATTTTCATCAATATGAGAGTAAGACGTTGTGGTTCCCGTGAGGCCAAGAAAGTGGTTTTGATACCGCTATTTGAACCCAAATAGTTATGTATCCACCTTCTAGTCATTGGCTAGGTGTTTTGTTGGAGTACTAGACAGATTTAGATAACAAAAACCAAATTATGATGATGATGATGATGTCGATGTTGCTGATGATGACAATGATGACGTCGATGATGATGATGATGATGCTAATGATGATGATGAGGATGATGATGATGGTGATGAGGATGAGGATGAGGATGAGGATGATGGTGATGACGATGATGATGATGATGATGGTGATGATGATGAGGATGAGGATGAGGATGATGATGAGGATGAGGATGATGATGATGATGTTGATGTTGATGATGTTGATGATGATGATGGTGATGATTTTGATGATGCTAATGATGATGACGATGAGGATGATGATGATGTTTTGGATGATGGTGATGATGATCACAGGTCAATGATGATGATGATGACGATGATATGATGATGATGATGAGGATGATGATGATGATGAGGATGAGGATGATGATGATGATGATGATGTCAATGATGATGATGATGATGATGACGACGATGATGATAACGATGGTTTAAACATAACTAAATAGACGTAAAGTAAAATGAAAAACATCCTTTTGGAGCAAGTATTTATTTTTATGCTAAATTTTTTAATTGGTGGAACAATCTTGATAAATATACTGGACAGAATGGCACATGGACACGATGATGATGATGTCAGTGTGATGATGATGATGATGATGATGCTAATGATGATGATGGTGATGATGATGTTGATGATGATGATGATGATAATGATGATAATGATGGTGACGATGATGTTGATGATGATGATGCTAATGATGATGACGATGAGCATGATGATGATGTTGAGGATGATGGTGATGATAATCATAGGTCAATGATGATGATGATGATGATGTCGATGACGATGATGATGACGATGATGATGTCGATGATGATGGTGATGATGGTGATGATGCTAATGATGACGATGATGAGGATGATTCACAATGTATACTTTTTGGTGGACCACCCAAATAGTTGTTTCACTTCGAATGAATTTTGAGAGTGTTATCATGTAGTCTAAAAAAGCATACTCAGAGATGCGAATAATAAGACATTTTGAACTAATCCCCAATTCCTTCCACCACAAATTCAAAATGTTTTTTCAATCATTGTACCTATATTCCTTTCGTATATTTACACACATTACAATAAAAACAACAAATAAAATAACCATGAACATGCACAATCCCTAGACATAAAAGGTAAATGAATTACATGATCTAGTGGTTAAGGATGTAAATGAAGTGGAGTTAAAAAGGTGGAGCATAAAAGAAAATATGGAAATTACTTAGGTGAACTTTGAAGATGTGGCAATACACTATTTTTTTTAAAATCCCTTACTTTTTTACTAAGACAAGCATAGGATGAGTGATTTCCTTGTCATGGATCGACCATGAACAAAGACTATAATGTATAAGTAGGATGTCATAGTCTAGAAAACACCATACTAGAAAATAATAATTTGAAATTTCAAACCAATCTTCGACTTCTTTGGGCATGATTTGTCCATGGATTCTATATTGGTGAAGACAATATTCCATTTATTTGCACAAATTATAATGGAAAAAGGAAGATAGCCATGGACATGCACAAGAATTGGATATAACATGTAAAATAATTATAAAATATAATGAAGGACGCAGAATAAGCAAAGAAAAAAGGTATATCATAAAATCAAAGATGAAAAGCACTTAGGTGAACCTTTAACATGGGACTATTGATAACCATTTCGGTCAATGGAGAAAAGCTAACAAAGTGTTCAAAAGCTACCTTTTAAAATATTTTCATGTTTGTTTAGGCTTAATCAAATTCTTTCCCCAATATATTCATCCTTTACTCTCAATATAGATTTCTTTGTTGGCTCAAGGTCATCTCAATTACTATTGCCACTTAGGAATGTCATAGAGTCTTATGAATTAAATCTAGATTTTCATATGGTTTTCTAATATTAGATGCATAATAGTTTGGTGTTTATGATACACATGATGGAATAGGATGCATGTAATGGTTTTCTAATAATGGATGCATAATAGATTTTCATATGGTTTTCTAATAATGGATGCATAATAGTTTGGTATTTTATTATGGTATCATTTTCCTTATGATGCTATGTATTTTTCAATATTGATGCACAATTCACCATACAATTCATTAAAATTTTGTTTGGTCCATGGCCTTGTCACTAAAAGTTTGTTTCCTTCCTTCTAGAGATTGCTTTTCATATATTAATAATCTCCCAACCACTAAGTTCATGGCATAAACCCTTTTCCTTATCCATTTTAATATTCAGTAGTCAATAAAAATCCCAAACTATTATCCACTTATAATCCTTAAAACAAATATATGGGACTTTGGCCATGTTATTAAACCATCAATTATTGTCCCAAGTTTTAGTGCTCATATGTCATTGGAGAAAAAAAGATGCCATTGGAATCACATGCAATGCATATTACTACATGATCAAATCCAAGATTAACCACTGTATGGTGAATCCTTATCTCAAGCATTCTACAAAATTCAAGACCATGCCCCATCCAAATGGAGCCAAGCTCCATACACACTATGATTTGACTGATACTATATAAATATCACTACATGATCAAACCCATAAGTAACCACCATATTCCTAATCCCTAACCCAAATTCCCCTCCAAGTCCAAGACTAATACCCATCCAAATTGATCACAAGATCCTTATGCACCATGTGTCAAATTATACTAGATCCATTTGTTCATATAAAGACTTAAGAAGTTGGTCTTTCTTTGCATGTGGGATATATCTGACATGAAAAATGAAAAATGTTAGGATCTTGGATTCCATATGCACTATGTGTCAAATGATGCCAAATCCATATTGCTACATGCCCAAACCCAAGAGTAACACATGATATACCCTACACGGGAAAGGGAAAAAATCCACAATCTTATGCTTCATAGGAATTATGTGTCAATTATGTTTCTTTACATATGGGATATATCCAACGTAATAAAATTAAAAATGCAACAGCCACGAACTTTCGTCACAATAGCCACGAAAGGTTTGTCGCAATAGCCACGAAAAATTCATCACAATAGCAATGAACTGTCGGGGGCGTTTTCATTTTTTTCCAAAAATTTGAACTCTTTTTCCACAAAAACAATGTTTTTAACTTTTTCGTGTCAAACTTTCGTGGGAAAATTGAGCCATATGTAGTAGTGTGAGGGAGAAGTTATTGACTTGCCAAATAAGTGTTTTATGAAAATTGGACCTAGTTTAAGAGCGAGCAAAAATTGTCTAAGTGTAAAACTACCTAAGTAGCATCAGGGAAATGCCCTCCACATCTCATAGGATGATACATTTTTTTTTGAGAGTTTGTAAATCTATATTATTGTATGTATAATACAACCATGTCATCAAATTGACCAAAGAGTCTCTGAGGAAGAAGATATCAATTTTCCAAAAGTGTCTCCCACCATATTTGCACTACTCTAGTAAAATTCCCGCCTAAGGAAAATGAAGAAGAGTGTGAGGGCGAGACGAGTCATGTTGTTCTCGGTGACGTGTCCTACATCCTTTGGTATCATTTTTTCAAGGTTTTGGTGAAATGAAAAATCCGCCTTGAAAATGGCACAAATTGTGTAAGTGTAAAATCTACTGGTAAAACTGCCTAAGTGGCCTCTGCAAAATGCCCTCTATAATTTCTATTTGATGGATTAAATTATTATGAAGGTACAATCCTCTATATTGTTGATTAGTGCACCTAACCATATCATAAACTTGTCAAAAAGGTCTTTGAGGATGAAGTTATTAATTTTCCAAAAAAGACTTCTGGCAGGTTTTGCACTATTTCAGTACTGCTAAATCTGCCTAAGTTGGCTCAAAAAAATGCACGTCAGATCTTACGTGTTAATGATAAAATTAATATGAGATTGTCAGGATATAGCATGTTGATATGCACATCTATCCATGGTGTCAGCTTCTATTCTGGAGATCACACGTGTGGAAAATAGGTCTACCAAATTGGTTAAAAAAACAGAATGTTCTTTTGCTGAAATAAAAAAAAGGGTGAGCTACAGGAATTAAAAACAGAAAAATGCCCGCACCATAATTCAGGTTTTGAGAAAAATGCCCGCCCCATGGTACTAGGCTTCAGCTTGTTATAGTGGCTATCCAACCATGGTCTCAGTTTGACTTCATCACCTCTGAGGAGAAAGTTCGAGGTCTTTCAAAATAGGGTTTTGCATCAAAGTGAGTAAAAATGACCAAGTGTTGGAAAACTGGCTCAAGTGGCCTTGGGAAAATGCCCACCACAAATTGTGGGTTGAAGAAAATGCCTCCACCACATGGGGGTCTTGTATATTGGTGTTTTTTCTACCTGAACATATCTTCAGATTGTTCTGAAAGTGCTCGAGAGAGAAGTTATGGACCTTCCAAATAAGTGTTTTATGAAAATTGGACCTATTTTAAGAGAGCCAAAATTAAATTGGATCTATTTTAAGAGAGCCAAAATTGTCTAAGTGTAAAACTGCCTAAGTAGCCTGAGGGAAATGCCCTACACATCTCATAGGAAGATGATAAAAATATTTTGAGAGTTTGTAAGTCTATATTGTTGTGTGTATAATACAACCATGTCATCAAATTGACCAAAGAGTCCATGAGGAAGAAGATATCAATTTTCCAAAAGTGCCTTCTAGCCATATTTGCACTACTATGGTAAAATTCCCGCCGAAGGAAAATGAAGAAGAGTTTGAGGGTGAGACAAGTTGTTTTGTGCTCAATGATGTGTCCCACATCCCTTGGCATCATTTTTTCATGATTTTGGTGAAATGAAAAATCCACCTTGAAAATGGCACAAATTGTCCAAGTGTAAAATCTGTTGGTTAAATTATTATGAAGGTACATTTCTTTATATTGTTGATTGGTGCACCTAACCATATCATAAACTTATCAAAAAGGTCTCTGAGGATGAAGATATTAATTTTCCAAAAATGCCATATTAGTTTTCCAAATATGCCTTCTGGCAGGTTTTGCACTATTTCAGTACTAAAACCCCATATCCATCTAAAACCCCATACAATTATCCATCTCCATCTAAAACCCCATACAATTTTATACGTACCTTATACCCTGCTAGTCACAGAGAAAGGATTTGATTTTTCCATCCAAGCGCAGTGGCCATAATAGTGTCCATTTGCAAACAGTAAAAGAAAAAAACATTTTAAGAGCCTGTAAACACAAATCTTTTCCAAAATATATCAACCTAGAATAGGGTCAGATTTTGTACCTGTCAATGGCATATAAATCCTTTGAAAAAGATCTAGAGCGATACCATCTCCATCGCAAAACCTGTGAAAGCACATCCGATTTAGTTAAATGTTAAATCTTTGTTTAAAAACTATTTAAAACCCTTCGTTTAATTTATTAAACAAAATAAGATTTTTCTTACCTGATAAGAAATTTTGCAAGGGTTCCAGCTAGAGCTTCCATGCACAAGTAAAAGCCCGAATGCAGTTTAAAACTGGGCATATTTTAGTTCGTTTCGAAAAATCTTGTAAAAACCCCAAATGGATGATACCTTTAGGAACACAAACCAGTGCGTTTCTCTACCTGCAATAAGTGAGAAGATATTCAGTATGTACTAAATAACATAAAATTAATTTCAAAGAAATTTCAGAGTTGCTGGGTTTGTAGCTTACCCAAAACGAAGATTATTCAAATAAAAAACAATATTGAAAAACTCAAAAGACTGTGTTATTTACCTTTGGAAATGAAAAAAAAATAGTTTTTTATCTCTAGATTTAAGACTTGAGATCCTTCCCAACACTGCTTTAACCAAAAACCTAGAACCATATCAAAATCTTAACCATAAAACCCTTCATGAGCCGTTACAGGTGACTGGAATTGTTTTGTGGAACAGAGAGGACAACATATGTTGGTAGAGTTATATATTACATTGACCAGAATACCTTCCATACGCCTGATTCTCTGGTTATCATCCTCTACAAGAGCAGGTTTGGAAAAGATCTACGCCGGTGGTCACAAAGGAGGAAGGTAAAATCGACAAGGTTGAGAAAATCGAAAAACTATAGAAAGCATTAACTAAACAGGCTGTCCGACTAGAGAGCAATAAGCATCCTTCAGCCCAGCAATTAATGCTGGGCTGTGAAGCACAATTAATGTTGCGGCTGTGGATACAACAACCGTAGAATTTTCTACGCAGCAATTAATATTGTTGCTGTGGGACACAGAATTGGATGGTTTACGTGTCCAAGGTCTCCTTGATAGTTGGAAGTTCTTCAGGAGTTTGAAGAGGACAAAAAAATATTTTACATACAGCAGAGTAATAAATGCTGCTGCAGCTGTACTGTGGATCGTTGAATCTCAATCTGTTTAAGATCCAACGGTCCACAATACAGCCACCACAGCATTTATTATTCGAGCCGGAGGACTTTGTACCATCCATACCAGTGTGGTTGGATTATGCTCAACAGCCCTTTTCTGGTGTTCTCCATGCATCTAACCCAATCAGTATCAACAACCAACTATAGGTTTTTTTATAGGGGGAAATTGAGAAGTTACTAGTTTAAGTTTCACACTGGTGTTACGGGGTTGTCCACAAGAGAAACTGCTCTTATAATAAGGACCAGGAGGGACTTTCCTGACAAAGGAAGGGAAGGGGTTACGGGATTGGTCATAAATTGGTTTGAGGATTCAAGGAAAGGCTATCTAATCATGAAAACGCGATACCCAGATACTTGTCTCACAGCCGCAGCATAATGCTGCGGCTGAGGGGTCCGAAGAGCTCGAGTTAAATCACGAAAGGACTCTCCATTTCCCTAGAGAATATTAATTGATGGCGGTTGGTAAGTCAGATGTCCAAACATGCTGATGAGTTTGCTTTGAATTACTTGCGACCTGAGTGCTTTAATAACCTTCACATGGCCACCTTTATTTCTTCTAGCCACATCGTCGATGATCGTTGGCTATTTATAATAAAAATATAGAGACACAAATTTAGGATAGTACTAAACATATTTAATAAACATATAAATTAATACATAAACGGAAACGAAGGTTAAGACTTAACAAAATAATAAACACATGATTTGTATTGTGGTTTATTTCCAGGGTTTTAATAAGTCTTAGTAGAAGTATAGTTTAAATAGGATGGAAGTGAAACTTTACCTTACCCCCTTTTGAACTCCGATGAAGATCCAAGATTTCCTAGTGGGCAACAAACAAGGTGAATTTAGAATTTCACATAAAGGACCAAATGTATTAAGCGTTTGAAGGAAGAAAATAAAAATAAAAAACAAGATAAAAATATTGGATATCTAATTTTGAATTAATGTCTCCAATACTTTAATACATGGAAATAATTTTAAAACTAACTTTTGTGCTGTGTTGCTAAAAGTTTTAGCTAGCGTTTGAAGATAAGATTGAAAATAATTTTTTTATATGGTTAATGTTAGGCATATGAAAAAATGGTATTAGATTTGTAGCTACAACGCTCGACCTAAAAGAAGGCCCAACGCTTAAAATATTTATGTTTACAGGATCTTAAAAGGTTTTTTTTTCTTTTACTGTTTGCAAATGGACACTATTATGGCCACTACGCTTGGATGGAGAAATCAAATCCTTTCTCTATGATTACCAGGGTATAAGGTACTTATAAAATTGTATGGGGTTTTATATGGAGATGGATAATCCTCTCGGCTTCATGCGACCATTGTTTAACCTTCATGATGATGATGACGACGATGACTATGATGATGATAATAACAGTGATGATGAGGATAAGGATGAAGATGATGAGGATGAGGATGAGGATGATGATGATGGCAACAAGGATGACGATGATGGCAACGAGGATGAGGATGATGGCAACGAGGATGATGACGATGACGACGAGGATGATGATGACGATGCTAATGATGATGTCGATGATGATGATGATGATGATGGCGATGATGATAATGACGATGATGATGATGAGGATGATGATGACGATGATGTTGATGATGATATTGATGATAATAATGATGATGAAGATGATGATGATGATGATGATGATATTGATGATAATAATGACGACGACGATGATGATGACGATGACGACGACGATGAGTATGATGATGATAATAACAGTGATGATGAGGATGAGGATGATGGGGATGATGATGGCGACGAGGATGATGATGATGGCGACGAGGATGATGACGATGACGACGAGGATGATGATGATGCTGCTAATGATGATGTCAATGATGATGATGATGATGGCGATGATGATGATGATGATGTTGATGATGAATAGTTGACTCGCTACAGGGTGACTTCTAACATCATTTATATTATATGATTCATAATGGAATCCACCATAGTGGGTTGTTTTGCAACTTTCATAAATTCTTTTTGTGGTCATTCAATCGATTGATGTACATAGTCCCTATCTTAGGAACATGGTGCTATGTATTCCATTAACATGCTAGTTTGTTTGAATTATTTGGAATATATGGTCACGGTTTTTGTTTTCCTCATTTTTTTAGATCCATAGAATAATATTTCTATGTAAGGGTCTCAAAAGTTTGATAAAATTCTATCACAAAGATCCCATGTGACTATGATATACACTCTTCTTCCTCAATCTATCGTTTCAACATTTTCACCTAATCAAACATTGAATCATCAAGGTGTAGAGTAGCAATTTTTTTTTAATCGTCCATGGGGTTTAACCTAAGAATCCTTGCAACTTTTTAACCCATGAGGATTGATATTATCGTAATTTTGATCAAATTTTCTAAAATCCTATGATTAATATGGTTCCCCTTTCACTCTTCTATTTGCAAACGGATTTACATGGTGATGGTGATTTTTTAAGCTTCACTTCTTTTGTTATAGGGATGAAAGTGCCCCACATCCCTACCCTTTGCTTCTTTGTTGTTGATTACCATGGTCAATGTTCTTGTCATGGTATTCAAGTTTATGTTCACATTTGTAACATATTGCTTAACTTCATAAAAAGAGTTATAATTGCCTCTTCCATAAAGACCTCCAATTTTGCTCTCCAATTTTCATCAATATGAGAGTAAGATGTTGTGGTTCCCGCAAGGCCAAGAAAGTGGTTTTAATATCGCCATTTGAACCCAAATAGTTATGTATCCACCTTATAGTCATTGGCTAGGTGTTTTGTTGGAGTACTAGATAGATTTAGATAACAAAAACCAAATTATGATGATGATGATGATGTTGATGCTGCTGATGATGACGATGATGATGTTGATGATGATGATGATGATGATGATGCTAATGATGATGAGGATGAGGATGATGATGAGGATGATGATGATGATGATGGTGGTGATGACGGTGAGGATGAGGATGATGATGATGGTGATAATGATGGTGATGATGATGATGATGTCGATGATGATGATGATGATGATGATGATGGTGACGATTTTGATGATGCTAATTATGATGACGATGAGGATGATGATGATGTTGAGGATGATGGTGACGACGATCATAGATCAATGCTGATGATGATGACAATGATATGATGAGGATGAGGATCACGTTGATGATGAGGATGATGATGATGATGACGATGAGGATGATGATGATGATGGTGATGATGATGATGATGATGATGATGATGTCAATGATGATGACGACGATGATGACGATGATGATGATAAAAATGGTTTAAACATAACTAAATAGATGTAAAGTAAAATGAAAAACATCCTTTTGGAGCAAGTATTTATTTTTATGCTGAATTTTTTAATTGGTGGAACAATCTTAATAAATATACTAGACATAATGGCACATGGACACGATGATGATGATGTCAATGTGATAATGATGATGATGATGATGATGATGATGATGATGCTAATGATGATGATGGTGTTGATGATGTCGATGATGATGATGATGATGATGATAATGATTATAATTATGGTGACGATGATGTTGATGATGATGATGATAATAACGATGACGATGAGGATGATGATGATGTTGAGGATGATGGTGATGATGATCATAGGTCAATGATGATGATGATGATGTCGATGACGATGATGATGACGATGATGATGATGATGATGGTAATGATTATGATGGTGATGATGATGATGATGCTAATGATGATGACGATGAGGATGATGATGATGATGAGGATGATTCACAATGTATACTTTTTGGTGGACCACCCAAATAGTTATTTCACTTCGAATGAATTTTGAGAGTGTTATCATGTAGTCTAAAAAAACATACTCAGAGATGAGAATAATAAGACATTTTGAACTAATCCCCAATTTCTTCCACCACAAATTTGACATGTTTTTTCAATCATTGTACCTATATTCTTTTCGTCTAATTACACACATTACAATAAAAAACAACAAATAATATAACCATGAACATGCACAATCCCTAGACATAAAAGGTAAATGAATTACATGATCTAGTGATTAAGGATGTAAATGAAGTGGAGTAAAAAAGGTGGAGCATAAAAGAAAATATGGAAATTACTTAGGTGAACTTTGAAGATGTGTTGACACTATTTTTTTAAAAATCCCTTACTTTTTTACTAAGACAAGCATAGGATGAGTGATTTCCTTGTCATGGATCGACCATGAAAAAAGACTATAATGTATAAGTAGGATGTCATAGTCTAGAAAACACCATACTATAAAATAATAATTTGAAATTTCAAACCAATCTTTGACTTCTTTAGGCATGATTTGTCCACGGATTCTATATTGGTCAAGGCAATCTTCCATTTATTTGCACAAATTCTAATGGAAAAAGGAAGATAGCCATGGACATGCACAAGAATTGGATATAACATGTAAAATAATTATAAAATATAATGAAGGATGTTGAATAAGCAAAGAAAAAAGGTATATCATAAAATCAAAGATGAAAAGCACTTAGGTGAACCTTTAACATGGGACTATTGATAACCATTTCGGTCAATGGAGAAAAGCTAACAAAGTGTTCAAAAGCTACCTTTTAAAATATTTGCATGTTCATTTAGGCTTAATCGAATTGTTTCCCCAATATCTTCATCCTTTACTCTCAATATAGATTTCTTCGTTGGCTCAAGGTCATCTCAATTACTATTGCCACTTAGGAATGTCATAGAGTCTTATGAATTAAATCTAGATTTTCATATGATTTTCTAATAATGGATGCATAATAGTTTGGTGTTTTTGATACACATGATGGAATAGGATGCATATAATGGTTTTCTAATAATAGATGCATAATAGATTTTCATATGGTTTTCTAATAATGGATGCATAATAGTTTGGTATTTTATTATGGTATCATTTTCCTTATGATGCTATGTATTTTTCAATATTAATGCACAATTCACCATACAATTCATTAAAATTTTGTTTGGTCCATGGCCTTGTCACTAAAAGTTTGTTTCCTTCCTTCTAGAGATTGCTTTTCATATATTAATAATCTCCCAACCACTAAGTTCATGGAATAAACCCTTTTCCTTATCCATTTTAATATTCAGTAGTCAATAAAAATCCCAAACTATTATCCACTTATAATCCTTAAAACAAATATATGGGACTTTGGCCATGTTATTAAACCATCAATTATTGTCCCAAGTTTTAGTGCTCATAGCTCATTGGAGAAAAAAAGATGCCATTGGCATCACATGTCATCATCACATTTTTTCAGGTATTTCTTGTTTTTGGGGTAGCGGGGCAGGGCCCGTCAAAATTTTTTCTTCTTCTTCTTCTGATCTCCATTTCAATGTTCTCCTTATTGTTTCCAAGATTTGTCATGGTGTCTCCATCTCCATTTACATAGAGAGGATATGCGTAAGTGATCATGTAGGAGCTAGGAGAGGTCATAATATCAAGGAGTGTGAATGTAATGGGGAACCAGACCCATCCAAATGAAGTAGTGCCCCAGGTGAAAAGCCAAATAAAAGGTGCTCGTTGAATGCGGAATTAAATTTCGCATCCAACGAGTACCCACTCGGCATACTTTTGATGGACCCCGCTACCCCAAAAACAAGAAATACCTGAAAAAATGTGATCATGACAATGCATATTACTACATGATCAAACCCAAGATTAACCGTTGTATGGTGAATCCTTATCCCAAGCATTCTACAAAGTTCAAGACCATGCCCCATCCAAATGGAGCCAAGCTCCATACACACTATGATTTGAATGATACTATATACATATCACTACATGATCAAACCCATAAGTAACCACCATATTCCTAATCCCTAACCCAAATTCCCCTCTAAGTCCAAGACTAATACCCATCCAAATTGATCACAAGATCCTTATGCACCATGTGTCAAATTATACTAGATCCATTTGTTCATATAAAGATTTAAGAAGTCGGTCTTTCTTTGCATATGGGATATATCTGACATGAAAAATGAAAAATGTTAGGATCTTGGATTCCATATGCACTATGTGTCAAATGATGCCAAATCCATATTGCTACATGCCCAAACCCAAGAGTAACACATGATATACCCTACACGGGAAAGGGAAAAAATCCACAATCTTATGCTTCATAGGAATTATGTGTCAATTATGTTTCTTTACATATGGGATATATCCAACATAATAAAATTAAAAATGCAACAGCCATGAAATTTCATCACAATAGCCACAAAAGGTTTGTTGTAATAGCCACGAAACATTCGTCACAATAGGAACAAACTGTCAGGGGTGTTTTCATTTTTTTCCAAAAAATTGAACTCTTTTTCCACGAAAACAATGTTTTTAACTTTTTTCGTGGAAAACTTTCATGGGAAAATTGAGCCATATGTAGTAGTGTGAGGGAGAAGTTATTGAATTGCCAAATAAGTGTTTTATGAAAATTGGACCTAGTTTAAGACAGAGCAAAAATTGTCTAAGTGTAAAACTACCTAAGTGGCATTAGGGAAATGCCCTCCACATCTCATAGGATGATACATTTTTTTTGAGAGTTTGTAAATCTATATTATTTTATGTATAATACAACCATGTCATCAGATTGACCAAAGAGTCTCTGAGGAAGAAGATATCAATTTTCCAAAAGTGCCTCCCACCATATTTGCACTACTCTAGTAAAATTCCCACCTAAGGCAAATGAAGAAGAGTGTGAGGGCGAGGCAAGTCATGTTGTTCTCAGTGACGTGTCCTACATCCTCTGGTATCATTTTTTCAAGGTTTTGGTGAAATTAAAAATCCACCTTGAAAATGGCACAAATTGTGTAAGTGTAAAATCTGCTAGTAAAACTGCCTAAGTGGCCTCTACAAAATGCTCGCTATAATTTCTATTTGGTGGATTAAATTATTACGAAGGTACAATCTTCTATATTGTTTATTGGTGCACCTAACCATATCATAAACTTGTCAAAAAGGTATTTGAGGATGAAGTTATTAATTTTCCAAAAAATACTTCTAGAAGGTTTTGCACTGTTTCAGTACTGCTAAATCTTCCTAAGTTGGATTTGAAAAATGCACGTCAGATCTTACGTGTTAATGATAAAATTAATATGAGACTGTTAGGATGTAGCCTGTTGATATGTGCATGTATCCATGGTGTCAGTTTCTGTTCTGGAGATCACACGTGTGGAAAATAGGTCTTCCAAATTGGTTAAAAAAAATAGAATGTTCTTTTGCTGAAATAAAAAAAAGGGTGAGCTATAGGAATTAAAAACAGAAAAATTCCCGCACCATAATTCAGGTTTTAAGAAAAATGCCTGCACCATGGTACTAGGCTTCAGCTTGTTATAGTGGCTATCCAACCATGGTCTCAGTTTGACTTCATCACCTATGAGGAGAAAGTTCTAGGTCTTCCAAAATAGGGATTTGCATCAATGTGAGTAAAAATGACTAAGTGTTGGAAAACTGGCTCAGGTGGCCTTGGGAAAATGCCCACCACAAGTTGTTTGTTGAAGAAAATGCCTCCACCACATGGGGGTCTTGTATATTGGTGTTTTTTCTACCTGAACATATCTTCATATTGTTCTGAAAGTGCCTGAGGGAGAAGTTATGGACCTTCCAAATAAGTGTTTTATGAAAATTGGACCTATTTTAAGAGAGCCAACACTACTACATTTCGATCCAAAATCCGACGGAAAAATCCGACGGCGCGTGGATTTCTTCTTTTAAACCTACCAAAAATCACAAAGATAATTTTTTTTTTTGAAAATGTGGCCATACGCGTCGCTTAAGCGACGGCTAGTCTCATAAGCGTCGCTTAAGCGACGGCTAGCCTCATAAGCGTCGCTTAAGCGACGACGCATCAAATTGGTCAATTATTTAAATAAATTCACTTAATTGGTCAATTATTTAACATGGTAAATTCAATTAATTGGTTCATCATATTCATGTCCATAATCATGTTTAATTATCATTTAATAAATCCTAATCTCTCTACAATTTCTACAAGTGTTAAATAAAGGGCAAAAACAGTGGAAGTCTCTTCACCTTTATTTTTTCCATCATCAAAGTGAAATATAGATAAGCAATCATATTAGAGAAAAAAGGAAAACAAGTTTAAAATCATCAAGAGATTCCAAAATCCTTTATATGATTTGTCTTTTCTCTCCTTCAAGGGGTTGTCAAGAAATATAAACATTTAATTTCAATTTTCATGGTCATCTTCATCTTCATCAAATAGGGTCATATCATGTTTGTTGGCAAGTATGGTTTTTCCCCTTCTCTTTTCCTTTGGACTAAGGGTCAATCATTTTAATTATATCTACAAAGAACCATCTGAATCCAACCTAGGGGAGATCCTAAAATTGGTGGTGTTCTTTCAAGGATGTTTGAGGAGGAAAAGAAGATGGATTTCTTTCAACTAGTGACAAAGGAATAATTGTGTTCCTTCCTCTAATATTTCCAAATGGATAAGATTCTAGGGTCATATGGGTGACCAACTAAGTTTTATGT
>LPNX010165205.1:42934-74431 GCA_001517045.1 Pseudotsuga menziesii
CCTTACAGGTCATTTTCTTTGTTTGGTAAGACCATTGAAGTGTTTTTCAGTAGCATGCTAATACCTGTCTCATGACAACTGAAGCTGAGGACATGTGGAGGGAAATTATATTTGATCAAATTCTGGTTTCTGGCTGATATATTTTCAGTTTGCTTGATTAATAGGTAGATGAAATTCGTGGAAACTACTCTGGATCATTTGTATCGCTAAAGGATATTTGCATGAAGCCAATTGGTGAAGATTGCGCCAGTGAGACTGTTTTACAAGTAAATGTCCTTCCCTTGAGACTTCTTTGGGGACATCTAAACAACAGCTTGAAAACCTACTAAGTCTATGCAAGCATGGAAAAAATCTTAAAAAAAAGAAAATTCTTTTTTATAATGCGCATTTATGTCTTTAGTTGTCCATATATATATATATATATATATATATATATGCCACAGGCATATAGTCATTTTCAATTCCAAACATGTTGAATTCTTTAATGCGTAATACTTTTCGTTGTTTCATTTTCTTGAAGTTTGGGGGAGTAATTCAAGATTAAAGCATCATAAAAGCTGTATGTAAATTCCGAATCAATACGAGTTGATAGTAAATACCATATCAACAAGTATTTATCTTAAGTAGGTTGTATGCTGGTGAATTTCCATGCATAAATCCAATGTGCAGTGTACTGATTTGAATTTGAAAGAGTAACACATGCTTCTTACAATAGAGGAGGCAACAATAGGTTTTGTGAAGGCAATTGGGGAAGATGAGGGGTCCTGTGTGAGGTGTTTTTAAAAAAAAAAAATTTCCCTACCGTCGCTTATTCGACGCTTCATAAACCGTCTCTTATCCGACGCCTATTCATAATCCGTCGCTTATCCAACGCGTTCTAATCCGTCGCTTATCTTACGCCTATTCATAATCCGTCGCTTATCCGACGCGTTCTAATCCGTCGCTTATCCGACGCATCATAAACCATCAGATAACCGATGAAAAGCCACCGACGCTTAAGAAAAAATCATAGTGTCATACATGCGACAGGGAAGTGTCGAAAATCCGACAATACGGCCATCGGATTTTTGGTCGAAATGTAGTAGTGCAAAATTGTCTAAGTGTAAAATTGCCTAAGTAGCCTTGGGGAAATTCCCTACACATCTCATAGTACGATGATAAAAATATTTTGAGAGCTTGTAACTCTATATTGTTGTATGTATAATACAATGATGTCATCAGATTGACCAAAGAGTATATGAGGAAGAAGATATCAATTTTCCAAAAGTGCCTTCCAGCCATATTTGCACTACTATGGTAAAATTCCCACCGAAGGCAAATGAAGAAGAGTTTGAGGGCGAGACAAGTTGTTTTGTGCTCAGTGATGTGTCCTACATCCCCTGGCATCATTTTTTCATGTTTTTGGTGAAATGAAAAATCCACCTTAAAAATGGCACAAATTGTCCAAGTGTAAAATCTGCTGGTTAAACTCCCTAAGCGGCCTCTATAAAATGCCCACTATAATTTCTACTTGATGGATTAAATTATTATGAAGGTACATTCCTCTATATTGTTGATTGGTGCACCTAACCATATCATAAACTTGTCAAAAAGGTCTCTGAGGATGAAGTTATTAGTTTTCCAAAAGTGCCTTCTGGCAGGTTTTGCATTGTTTCAGTACTAATAAATCTACCTAAATTGGCTCAGGAAAATGAACGCTAGATCTTAGGTGTTAATGATAAAATTAATAGGAGACTGCCAAGATGTATCCTGTTGATATGTGCATCTATCCATGGTGTCATCTTCTGTTATGGAGATCAAACGTGTGAAAAATGGATCTGCCAAATTGGTTAAAAAAATAGAATGTTCTTTTGCTGAAATAAAAAAAGGGTGAGGTACAGGAATTAAAAATAGAAAAATGCCCGCGCCATAATTCAGGTTTTGAGAAAAATGTCGCACCATGGTACTAGACTTCAGCTTGTTATAGTGGCTATCCAACCATGGTCTCAATTTGACTTCATCACATTTGAGGAGAAAGTTCTAGGTCTTCTAAAACAGGTTTTTGCATCATTAAAGCGAGTAAAAATGACCAATTGTTGGAAAATTGGCTTAGGTGGCGTTGGGAAAATGCCCGCCACAAATTGTGTGTTATAGAAAATGCCCGCACCACATGGGGGTCTTGTAGATTGGTGTTTTTACTACCTGACCATATCTTCATATTGTTCTGAAAGTTCCCGAGGGAAAAGTTATGGACCTTCTAAACAAGTGTTTTATGAAAATTGGACCTAGTTGAAGAGAGCAAAATTTGTCTGTGTAAAACTCCCTAAGTGGCCTTAGGGAAATGCCCTCCACATCTCATAGGACAATGATAAAAATGTTTTGAGAGTTTGGAACTATATATTTTTGTATGTATAATACAACCATTTCATCAGATTGACCAAAGAGTCTATGAGGAAGAAGATATCAATTTTCCAAAAGTGCCTTCCAACCATATTTGCACTACTCCTGTAAAATGCCCACCTAAGGAAAATGAAGAAGAGTTTAAGGGTGAGACAAGTTGTTTTGTGCTCAGTGATGTGTCCTACATCCTCTGTCATCATTTTTTCATGTTTTTGGTGAAATGAGAAATCCACCTTGAAAATGGCACAAATTGTCTAAGTGTAAAATCTGCTAGTAAAACTACCTAAGTGGCCTATGTAAAATGCCCGCTATAATTTATATTTGATAGATTAAATTATTAAGAAGGTACAATCCTCTATATTGTTGATTGGTTGACCTAACCATATCGTAAACTTGTCAAAAAGGTCTCTGAGGATGAAGTTATTAATTTTCCAAAAGTGCCTTTTGGCAGGTTTTACACTGTTTCAGTACTGGTAAATCTGCCTAAGTTGGCTCAAGAAAATGCATGCCAGATCTTAGGTGTTAATGATAAAATTAATAGGAGACTTTCAGGATGTATCCTGTTGATATGTGCATCTAGCCATGGTGTCAACTTCTATTCTGGAGATCACACTTGTGGAAAATGGGTCTACCAAATTGGTTGCAAAAAAACAAAATGTTCTTTTACTGAAATAAAAAAAAGAGTGAGCAACATGAATTAAAAACAGAAAAATGCTCGCACCATAATTCGGGTTTTGAGAAAAATGCCCACACCATGGTACCAGGCTTCAGCTTGTTATAGTGGCTATCCAACCATGGTCTCAGTTTGAATTCATCACCTCTGAGGAGAGTTTGGACCTCTATATTGTTGTATGTATCATACAACCATGTCATCAACTTGACCAAAGAGTCTCCGAGGAAGAAGATTTCAATCTGCCAAAAGTGCATCCTAACCATATTTGCACTACTCCAGTAAGATGCCCGCCTAAGGCAAATGAAGTAGAGTTTGAGGGTGAGACACGTTGTGTTGTGCTCAGTGATGTGTCCTGCATCCTCTGGAGTTCATTGATGACAAATGAATAACCAAGGATATGATGGCAGAGTGAACTCAATGAAAGTCAAAGGAAAGATAAAGGTAGTGATGACATGGAATGAATGATGATATGGCAAATATAATGACATGGAATTCCATAGATGATGATGTGGAACGAAGATGAAGTCATTGGTGCATTATGACATCACTCTGAAGAAATATGGCAAAATGGTTAAAATCAGGAAAGTGACCAAGTATGGAATAATTAGTCAAAATTGGTCCATGTAGCCTTAAGAGAATGCTCGCCATAATTCAGGTTTTGAGAAAAATGCCTGCACCATGGTACTAGGCTATAGATTGTTATAGTGGCTATGAAACCATGGTCTTAGTTTGAATTCATCACCTCTAAGGAGAAATTTCTAGGTCTTCGAAAATAGGGTTTTGCATCAAAGCGAGTAAAAATGACTAAGTGTTAGAAAACTGACTCCAGTGGCCTTGGGAAAATTCCCGCCACAAATTGTGTGTTGAAGAAAATGCTCACACCTCATTAAGGTCTTGTACATTGATGTTTTTTCTACCTGACCATATCTTATCTTAATATTTTTCTAAAAATTTCTGAGGTAGAAGTTATGGACCTTATAAATAAGTGTTTTATGAGAATTGGACCTAGTTTAAGAGAGAGCAAAAATTGTGTAAGTGTAAAACTGCCTAAGTGGCCTCAGGGAAATTCCCTCCACATCTCGTAGGATGATGATAAAAATATTTTGAGAGTTTGGACCTCTATATTGTTGTATGTATCATACAACCATGTTATCATCTTGACCAAATAATCTCTGAGGAAGAAGATATCAATCTACCAAAAGTGCCTCCCAACCATATTTTCACTAAACTAAAATGTCCGCCTAAGGAAATGGAAGAAGAGTTTGAGGGTGAGACAAGTTTTGTTGTGCTTAGTGTGTTAGAAAACAGGACCGCAGAGCAATAACAGATATACAGTTAAATCAATAAACAAGATGCAAAACACATTAAAACATTATAGAGAGACATAGATATAACGTGGTTCACCCAAACAATGGGTTACATCCACAAAGAAATTTCCAGTCCTTTTATTACAGTCCAGAAAGATGAAGGGATACACCCTACAGCATAACCACTGCACTTCCTCTTCACACTCTCACAGTCTCTCTTCCAATGAAATACAATAACATACTCAGTCATTTTACAATGCTTTCTTTTATAGGGGAAATATAATGGAAAAATTCTAGGGTTAACGCAATACCATGGGTCCACAATACACTCATTCCCTTGAACCCCAAGGTAGGGGGAATGAGCGTATAGTACTCCTAGTTTACAATCACAACTGAATAATATATCTGGATCTGGAAGATTAGGTTCCACAACCAACAATCTCCCACTTGGAGACTGATCACATCAACTCCATCGCTATTGCACTTGCTGGAATATGCTCTGGACCTTGGACTTGGCAAATTTCTTATTTTCACCTTCATGGTTGAAGGCCAACAGAAACCGAGCAGGAACTCAGTTTCTCTCTGGTTACTCCCTTTGTCAACATGTCTACAGGCTTCTGGTTAGTGTGTATCTTTTCCAGTTTTAATAGTTCTTCATCTAGAATAAATCTTATGAAGTGGTACTTTAGTTGTATATGTTTAGTCCTCAGATGAAAGGCTGAGTTCTTTGCAAGATGAATGGCACTATGGTTGTCACTGTACAACCTACTATTCTCCTGGTTCTTACCCAATTCTTCCATGAACCTCTGCAACCAAATCATCTCCTTACTAGCCTCTGTAGCAGCAACATACTCTGCTTCCATTGTTGAAAGTGCAACAACCTGTTGCAGTTTTGAAATCCAACTTACTACTGTTCCACCTACAGTAAACACATACCCTGTGGTGCTCCTCCTGTTGTCTTTTTCACTAGCCATATATGCATCAACATATCCCTGTAGAACAGTGTCTGAACCTCGAAAACATAATGCATGAGAAGCGGTACCTCTCAAATACCTGAGAATCCATTGTACTACTTTCCAATGCTCTTTACCTAGATTATTCATATACCTACTCACAACTCCCACTGCATGTGCAATATCTGGTCTTGTGCACACCATGGCATACATCAAGCTTCCAACTGCTGATGAATAGGGAATCTTGGACATGTAATCTATCTCTTCTTGTGTCTCTGGATACCTATCCTTGCTTAATTTGAAATGGCTAGCCAAAGGTGTACTGACTGGTTTTGCATTCTGCATTCTAAACCTCTGTAACACCTTTTCTATGTACTCACCTTGAGACAATGTCAATTTGTGATTTTTCCTGTCTCTTGTTATTCTCATACCAAGGATTTGCTTTGCAGCACCCAAATCCTTGATCGCAAATGATTTAGCTTGTTTTCTTTTTAGCACATTTATATCCTGCATGTTAGACCCTGCAACAAGCATGTTATCCACATACAATAACAAGATAATATATCTTTCGTTATCTAGCCTCTTGAAATAAACACAATGGTCAAAATGACATCTATCATAACCTTGTTCTGTCATAAACTTATCAAATTTTAAATACCACTGCCTTGGATCTTGCTTCAGGCCATACAAGCTCTTCTTCAACCTGCAAACCAAATTCTCCTTCCCTTTGACCTCATACCCTTGTGGTTGCTGCATATAAATCTCTTCCTCCAAATATCGATGGAGAAAGGCCATTTTTACATCTAACTGTTCAAGATGCAAATCTTCTACTGCCACTAGACTTAAAATAGTTCTAATTGAAGTCATTTTAATAACAGGAGAAAATGTTTCATCAAAGTCTATACCTTTATTTTGTGCAAACCCCTTTACAACAAGTCTAGCCTTGTACCGCTTCTTTCCTCCATCTTCTTCCTTCAACCTGTAAACCCATTTATTCTGCAATGCCCTTTTTTCTGCAGGCAACTTAACCAGATCCCAAGTCTAGTTTCTTACCAATGAGTCCATCTCCTCATCCATGCCTTGCTCCCACTTCTTTCTAGTTTCTACCTGCATTGCTTCTTCAAAACATTCTGGTTCACCAAAATCAATCATCAATAAATAATACAGTGAAGGAGAGAATCGTTCGGGGGGCCTACTTAACCTGCTAGACTTTCTTACAGTTGCAGGAGTTTCAGGTATCTGCTGCTACTCTTGATTTCCTGGTGCCTTTGGAACTTCATTTTCTTTGATTTCATCAAGCACTGTGTACTCTGTGTTTTCTTTTTCTTCTTTCTTTCCCTGCAACTGATATTTTTACATGACCTTTTCATTGAATATTACATCTCTACTCCTAATGATTTTGCGATTTTTAAGATCCCATAAGCTATAACCAAAATCATCAACCCCGTATCCAATAAAGGTACATTTCTTGGATTTAACCTCAAGCTTTGTTTTATCATCTTTGTCAATATGGACAAATGCTTCACAACCAAAAGTTCTCAGAAATGAGTATTTTACTTGTTTACCTGTCCATGCTTCCTCTAGAATGCCACCATCCAAAGCACATGAAGGCCCTCTGTTTATTAAATAAACATCAATGTTTATAGCATCAGCCCAAAACTGTAAGGGAAACCCTGCATGCAATCTCATGCACCTTGCATGCTCCATGATCATTCTGTTCATCCTTTCTGACACACCATTTTCTTGTGGTGTTCCAGGAACTGTCTTCTCTCCGTGAATCCCATTGTGTGAACATCAACTGTCAAACTTTTCACTCTTCTTTTGTTTCCCAACCCTGAGAAATCTAACTCTCTTCTGTTTTCCATAAACACAGTTCTCACAAAATTCAAAACTTACTTGCTTCAAATTTGGAAGCAGTTTCCATGAGTGGAGAATCTGCATCCCCTTCTCACTCATGTGGCCAAGCCTATGATGCCACATCGCTGCACCTGTTTCTGTGGAAGCTATAGAGATAGAATAATCAGTATTATGAAGACATAAATATAACGTACCTACCCTATCTCCTTTTTCTATTACCAGTGATCCTTTAGTGATCTTCCACCACGTTTCTCCAAATGTAGACAAACAACCGCTATCTCCCAACTACCCTGTTGAGATCAGATTTCTTTTCATAGTAGGAATGTGCCTTACATCCTTTAGCAGCCAGTCATTTCCATTATTTAACTTAATTCGTACCTTACCCTTTCCAACAATTTTACATGGTTCATCATCCCCCAATAACACATCCCCAAAATCACCTTGAACATAATCATCAAAGAATTTCCTATGGGGTGTAGCATGACATGAAGCCCTTGAATATACTACCCAATAATCACTAGTATTATCTAATGCAAGAATCAAAGAATCTTGTAACACATAACTTGCTACATTAGCTTCCTGGGTAGTCTCTTGTCGCCTCTCACCTTTCTTCTTTAGTGCTCTGCAGTCTTTCTTCAGGTGTCCTTTCTTACCACAGTTCCAACACTCTATTTTTCTGAATCTGGACTTGGATCTTCCCTTTTTAGACTTGCCGCAATTTCCTGGGCTCCTTCCTCTCTCGTTTTGTCTCCCTCTTTTCTCCATGGTCAAAGCATTACCTGATGTCTCACCTGTGCTTTTTCTTTGCATTTCCTCCCTAAGAATTACACCAACAACATCATCAAACTTAAGAGTGTTTGAACTAGGGACATAGTTACTTATAACCATGACCAAGCTATTCCAGCTTTCTGGCAATGAGCACAAGATTAGAAGAGCCCTAACCTCATCATCAAAGTTCACTTTTACAGAACTTAATTGACTGGTAAGTGTATTAAACTCATTTAAATGGTCAGCAATAGATCCACCTTCTGACATCTTCATATTAAATAAACGCTTCATTAAAAATACCTTGTTAGAAGCTGAGGGTTTTTCGTAGAGCTTACTCAATGAGCTCATCACACCCTCTATCGTTTTTTCTTTTGAAATATTGAAGGCCATCGACGAAGCCAGGCACAACTGTATTGTTCCCAGTGCCTTTCTGTCAAGAACCCCCCATTCTTCATCCTTCATAGCCATCGACTGTTTTTCTTTTCCGCCCAATGGTAGGTACAGATCCTTCTGGTACAGATAGTCCTCCATTTGCATCTTCCATAACTGATAGTTTTGGCCGTTAAATTTCTCAACCCTAAACTTTCCTTCTTCCGCCATTTCTCCCACTTGAACTAGGAACCCTTCTTTCCTGCGAGTTTACCAATCAAATAGACCTTTTGGATCTGATACCAATTGTTAGAAAACAGGACTATAGAGCAATAACAGATATACAGTTAAATCAATAAACAATATGAAAAACACATTAAAACATTACAGAGAGACACATATATAACATGGTTCACCCAAACGATGGGCTACGTCCACAAAGAAATTGCCAGTCCTTTTATTACAGTTCAGAAAGATGAAGGGATACACCATGCAAAAAAACCGCTGCACTTCCTCTTCACACTCTCACAGTCTCTCTTCCAATACAATACAATACCATACTCAGTCGTTTTACAATGCTTTCTTTTATAGGGAAAATAAAATGGGAAAATTCTAGGGTTAACCCAATACCATGGGTCTGCAATAATGTTGGCCAATACACATCACCAAATTTTTTCTTGGGGGCTCCGCCCCCAAACCCCCGAGCCCCCGAACCTCTGTCTCTCAGGGGCGCTACCCCGAACCCCAAGGCGGGGGGAATGAGTGTACAATACTCCTGGGTTACAATCACAACTGAATAATATATCTGGATCTGGAAGATTAGGCTCCAAAACCAACACAGTGATGTGTCCTACATCCTCTGGTATCATTTTTTCATGGTTTTGGTGAAATGAAAAATCCACCTTGAAAATGGCACAAATTTTCCAAGTGTAAAATCTGTTGGTAAAACTGCCTAAATGGCCTCTGTAAAATTCCCTCTATAATTTCTATTTGATGGATTAAATTATTATGAATGTACAATCCTCTATATTGTTGTTTGGTGCACCTAACCATATCATGAAATTGTCAAAACGGTCTCTGAGGATGAAGTTAGTAATTTTCCAAAAGTGCCTTCTGGCAGGTTTTGCATTGTTTTAGTACTGGTAAATCTGCCTAAGTTGGCTCAGGAAAATGCACGCCAGATATTAGGTGTTAATGATAAAATTAATATGAGACTGTCAGGATGTAGCCTGTCGATATGTGCATCTATCCATGGTGTCATGTTATGTTCTGGAGATCACACGTGTGGAAAATAGGTCTGCTAAATTGGTTAAAAAAACAAAATGTTCTTTTGTTGAAATAAAAAAAAGGGTGAGCTACAGGAATTAAAAATAAAAGAAAAGGAGAACGCTACATGAAATAATGCACAGAAGGAAAAATTAAAGGGCGTGATTGTTAATTAGTTTAGATAGAAAAGGTGTGGAAGATATATTTAAGATAGGGTATTTAATTTCATTAATTAAAACATAGATTTGAAGGGGCATGAGATGCACACAAAATTTAATTAATTAAAAATATATAAGAAATAGAATGATAAATTAATTATGTGAGATTCAAAGAGGTGTTAGGATGAAAGAACATGAGTTCAATCTGTAAGGGTGTAATTGTTAAATGTTTAACATAATTCTGGATTAAATGTGCAGAATCATTATGACAGTAATTCTCATAATATGGTGCATAATCATTAGCATTAAAAAGGAATTGACAACAAACAAGATTGCAGAAATACAATGTCCTCTTTGTTTGTCCACAACTATGAAAAAACTAACAGAAAATGACTTATGCATAATATTTTGTATTTTTTTTCCATTCTTCAATCAATTTGCAATAATGGAAAAAACCCTTATCTTGCCAGTTTCCATAACAAAAAACTTAAAAAGCTAAAGAAATGGACCTGAAAACTACTGTCATTATTTAGGAATTTCAAACAGACTTATGATATGGTGTCACTTACATTTCATCTGTACCGAACAAATACACAAAATCCTTCCTAGGATCGAAAAGTTATTCCCAATATTCAGGCCTTCTTATCTGCAATTTCAAGGAACATCCATTATTAGAATATAGGTCATCTCCATTGCATGTTATATTAAGCTAAATTTTCTATAAAATAACCATTTCTTATAGGTTTTTGACAAGGAGTTCCATAAAATAAACAAAACTTCATTATATTAAAATATAATACTTCATGTTTCTTTTAAGAACCTAAAAATAATAAATATACTTTAAATTTTAATATTATTTGATCCATTTAAAGGAAATTGGTTGAAAACCCTGGCCTATAAGAAGAGCCTCCAACTCATAGTAGAAACCCATAATTTGATACAGTCTACACACAAATTATTATATATTTCCACTGGTAATAGAAACAAAACAGGACAAAATTTAATCTATGCAAGGGTAATTTAGATGAAGACATAGTGCCTATTGGAAGAGGCCCTAAATCACGGGATAACCCCATGATTTGACACAAGTGCACAAAAAGTATAATCTACTTTTCCTGCTAATAAATGACAAGCCAAATTTGCAAACAGATAGACAAAAATCAGGACAAAATTGTAGAGACAGGTGGCTTCTTTGACCATATGACCAAGAATTATCATCTAATTGTACATACCATGGTCCATAACTTGAAAAAAGATAAAACAAGATCCTATATTCAAAAACAACCTATCTATGCTAGTCAAACTTGCTTCCTCGTGGATGAGGTCGTGGTTAAGCAGTGGAATATCCGTCCACTCATCAGGTTAAATTCCAGGTGCAAAACCTGGGTGATTTTGACATAAGAGTATGCACTTAGGAAAATGAAAAATAGTTGTAATTATAGATTCATATTTTTAAGGGCCATCGTATTGATAAAAATAGGCCGCTTGTGGGATTGACGAATTCGGGCCAATTGTAATCCACTTGGAGCTAGACAGAAGCAATTTCCACCTAAAAAAACACAAAATCGCATCCATTGCTTGGGTTTAAAGACAAAAAAACAAAAACTTACATCCATCGCTTGGGTTCAAACACTAATATCTGATGTAGGGTTTGATTTCTCATGCAGGGTTTCAGAGAATCCCCATGCAACAACCAGGATTTACAACTCTAGGATTAAGAAGAAAATATCGGCACATATTGGGCAATCGAAAAAGATTCCAATAGACATTGCAATCGGCGCAATGGAAATGAAACCCTATGAAATTCTATAAGCATTCACACAATTTCTAAGAAAAGAAAAATATAATATATATAGTCGATGATTGAGGAAGGGTTTTTGTGAGATCGTTGTTTGATAGATCCAAGTATCCCAGATATTGGACATTCACAAATAACTGAAGCGAGCAGAGGCCTGAAAAGATTCCCAATCAGGCATGGATGTCATCACTTATATTTTTTTTGGATAGAATGAGGGTGTGAAGTTTATAGGATTTTTAAAGAACGAGGATGCTCCCTATGAGCATGTTTTTGCATATACCCTAATAGTAAATGGATTATAGATTGAGGAAGGAATCTGGGAAGGCTTCAAATACAATATGAGTAAGTTCATTTGAATTGCTGAGAATAACACTTAGTACATACGTTAAAAGTACCAGGCAAAATATTTCAAGGATTTCTAAGATTAAGACAGAGTGCGAAAGCCAGTTTACAAATAAACTTGAAAGAACATTCAAGGATATTATACAATCAGAATACCATCATCAACAAGTGTTCTAGATTCAACAGCAAGAACAACAAACAAAGTATCCGATATCAATTGTAGCAGTAGAGCATATTTTTAATGAAAATGACTGTTTTAGTCATTAAGTTCAAAGAGTTGTTTCAACCAATCAAGATGCATTTTTAGAAACTGAGAGAGGATTTTCTTCAGAATGAGCCAATATTAAAAAACCTCTCTCAGTTGTTACATCGGTATTAGAGTTTTGGATAATATAGGTCATCTTCACAGGGAAATTTTCCAGAATTTCAGTTTACTGTCTTAGTCATCAACTTCAAAATATGATTCCAAGGATCTAAAGCTGCATCTAGGAAAATGGGGACATTGGTTTTTGTCGGGAACATGGTTAATTACAAAAACCTCTCTCATATTTCACACAACTATCACCATTTAAGATATGAAGGTGGGGTTTTGAAGCCTATTTTTCAGCAGTCCGCTTCTTGAAATGAAGCAAATAAGTTGTAATTGTTCCTATTTTTAGAGTTTAGTTAGATTTTGAATTCAAGACTAGGTAGAGGTTGTTTTAATATAAATTCATATGTATTTGATATACAATGGACATGCTTCAAGAGGATGTTTTCCGTGGAAGGATATGCAGTATAATAAAACAAATGCAATGAATGGTTTTTATTGATTATCAAAACTAATGAAAACAACTAGAAATGTGAAACCGGAATATAGTGAAAAAAATAGAAACCATACCACATCAACAGGATGAGAACACCATATGATGAACAAAGAACAGGGGAAGCGTGAAGAACCCTTTAGCAAGAGCAATAAATCTCCAGGCTAAGAATGTCAACAAGAGGTACACCACTACCGACCCTCGCTGAACCAAGAACCCAGGACTATAGAGAGATGCGACAGCACCCCATCCCTAATCACCGGAGAAGAGAGATCACAAGATTTTTGAACAAGGAAAACACAGAGTAGCATAAAGAGCCAACCCAAAATTAGTACTATACAATACGAATGGAACACGCAGAGAACGATGAATCCATGCTTCAAATTTGAACATGCACTGTCAGCTATCCATTTTGTAGGTTCAGCTTCGAAAATATCATTTGCACTAATAAAAGTTGTATTTGAAAGGGGTTTCAACCATTTCTTTCCAAGCATGCTCTAATGTACCTCTTTCCATAAGACGATTTGGACGCATCTATAGTAGAAGCTCTTGCATAGCCTGTTCTTGCCTCTCTCAGACCTCTTCGCTCTTTGTTCCACATGCAGTGGTTGGAAGGCCAGATCAAAACCCCCATTCATATGCCATAACTCGTTTTCAAACTTTCAAAAAAATTGTGGCGCTAAAACCCTTATCTTAGAAAGTTATGGCTTCTAAAATGCATATTTTTGTGTTTTTTTATCTTGATAGTTTATTTTATGTCTCTCTCTCTCTCTCTCTCTCTCTCTCTCTCTCTCTCTCTATATATATATATATATATGCGTGTATTTTTGTTGGTTTAGTTTATAAATATATAATAATATATATTTAAGGTACTACGGTCAAGTAAAGAAGCATGAGAATGTAAGTGTAATTTCAAATTTAGTGGTGGGAAAGGACAAACCTTTTGTTTTTTTGTGGTGTTATCTGATGTAATTTAGGTGTTAGTGATATAATCTAGGTGTTAGTGAGTAGACATAATTCTACTTTTATTAAATTCATATAAATTATTTTTAATGTATTTTTGATGTTATTATGAACAACATAGTAGAATGTAGTTTGGCAACAATCTTGATGTTTTTTTGTATTGGAGCAATGTGTTAGATACCTTCAAATGTGAGGAGACTAAAAATAGGTTGTATTCAATCTAGAAATATCTATCGCTTCTTGAAATTAGAACCTTTGGGACGGTATTTAGAGAATGATGGAGTCAACATATGAATTACAGTTTATCTATTTTTGTCATCTCAAGAGAGAACACAATCAAGAGGAATACATATCATCCAAGAGGGAATCAAACTAGCAGTCAACCTCCCTATTGGTTATTGGAGATAGGGAAGGTGACGAACTATCTAAGGTTTCTTCTTTACATTATGGACACTCTCTCACTCAATTCATTGATGGGGCCTGCAACTACCCAATCATGTAATTTTGGCCTTGTTAGATCCTAACATAGAGGGCTAATGCATCTTCGTTGGCCCATGTTGTACATCGAAGTCATCATCAACAATATTTTCATTTATGGCTTATGGGCTATATGCCAACTCCTAGGTTGTGATACATTGTCTAAATAGGGAAAGAAATATACAAGCAGAGTGGAAATGGGATCTATGATCGAAAAATAGTGAGTATGTCATGGTACACACTGGAAGTGTCTCTCCTAATATCTGAAGCCAAATGAGGAAAACTTGAAATAGTAATATTTATAAAAGAACTAGAAGAACTAGAAGGGGAGCTATAATGGGTAGTGTGTCGATGTCGGGAGTGGGGAGCCTATTGTTGTGATTTGGTTGCACAATGCATACAACTGAGTGTTGGGATGGGGTCGAGACTAGAAACATTGATGGGGTTGGGAGGACGTAGAGGTGGTCTATCATCAGAAACAGTGTCATCCTGAGTGTTGGGATGGGGTCGATACTAGAAACATCAAATATCAGCTTGTTTAGGTTAGCCAATCAAAACTTGGATTTCAATATTTTCCAAGGAATTAAATTCTGAGTCTAGGCATCAAAATATTTCATACTATGTTGATTCCTCGAGTCCTAAAAAATCTCAAGGTTGAGAGCCAATGCAAGCAGTGTTGCCCAAAACATTTCCTTCATGTAACAAAATAGTAGATTCTCTATAAAGGGAATATTTGGTGTACATGTGTTGCATGGAAATCACTATGAGGTTGTGTGCATCAATGATGGATCTAACTACACCACATTACCCATGCA
Organism: Pseudotsuga menziesii; assembly: GCA_001517045.1. Taxonomy (NCBI): domain Eukaryota; kingdom Viridiplantae; phylum Streptophyta; class Pinopsida; order Pinales; family Pinaceae; genus Pseudotsuga; species Pseudotsuga menziesii. The sequence continues at coordinate 57,863 of LPNX010165205.1, forward strand.
AATGAATATTTGTCCCACATGTGCCATATGTGCCATATGTGAAGATGGATGTATGCAACATCAAGCAAACATTCTGCCAGTATTAGTCACATGACTTGGCTAAGGGTAGATGAGTCAGAATGGGGTAGTGAATTCTCCCAAACACTCTATGATAGAGTGGGGAGAATAGTCCCTAGATGGATAACTCTGGTAACCTTCTCCTGGTAACTCTGTTTGGGAGTGGGGATATTAGTCCCATGTTAAATCCCTCGTTGAGAGGAAATGATGATTTTATAGTGACATTCTCTCAGACACTTTGTGACCGAGTGGGGACAGATATTGGACACCCTGTGAAGGGGTGGAGAGACCACTGCATTGTCTCATACACTCTATGATGTTGTGGGGAGATCTCTCTGACACCCTATGAAGGGATGGAGAGGCCATTGCATTCTCCCAAACACTTTGTGATGGAGTGAGGATATCTCTAGGACACCTTGTGAAGGGGTGGATAGGCCACAACATTCTCTCAGAAACTCTATGATAGAGTGGGGATATCTCTTGGACACCTTCTGAAGGGGTGGAGAGGCCACTGCATTCTCCCGAACACTTTGTGATGGAGTGGGAGATCTCTCGGACATCCTGTGAAGGGATGGAGAGACCAACAGATGATCTTGGACACTCTATGATTGAGTGGGGATATATCTTGGACATCATGGAGAAATTTAGTGCATTCTCCTAGACACTCTTAGACGGAGTGGGGAGATCTCTAAGACACCCTATGATGGGGTGGAGATACTGGTGCATATAACTAGTGCATATTGGTGCATACTAATGCATATTACATGCATGATCTCTAATGGAATGGATTGAGTTGGTGTATGTGGACCCACCAATGTATTGGGTTGAGTTGTTACATGTAGGTTCCCCAATGAATAGGGTTGAGTTAGTGCATATTGACTCCTCGATGGATTGGGTTGAGTTGTTGACACTTATTGATGGGATGATAATGTGTTGGAAGAACTTGCTTATGATATCGAGATGTTAGAGACAATTTTGATTTACAAATTATATCCCTACGCGGTGTTCTAGTATGATGATTCTTCCCTGGCTAAGAGCGATTGTTGATGTAGTAGCTGTGTGAGGCATCCTCACCAAGTCAGCCTGTTGAGCCTCATTTTGTTATCATTTTTGGCATTAAAATAACACATTTAAATGCATATTTTATTATCTTTCGTGTATTTTATGTCATGCAGATCGTTATTTAGCATTAGTTAAGAACAAATTTGATGTTTATGCAACTCTGGTTATTAACATTATTTTTACAACTTTATTGACTTAAATTTCTATTATTTAAAGCATATTTAATATATCTATTAATTTATGTATTTGTTTGCATATTTACAATTTTTGGGCTAGCTTATAATAGACATATTAGTTTTCATCTCCTTAAGATAGACAAGGATTCATCTAGCCATGTGCAACCATCATCCAACTAGTTGTTTAGCCTCCCGTCCAGATCGCCCATTAGCCTACGTGCTATAAAACATAAAACAACCTGCAAATAAATTGTTATTCACGTGCCTGGGTAATAAAGTTGTGTTCTGGATAGTGCACTAGCTTGCAATCTCCTTCGCTCGCCACCACCCTGCTAGCTGCACTAAGGAAGGAGTCTGTGCGCCACATCTGAAGTCTATTCACGCTGATGAAGGACTTGTGTTCGAGAAGACCCATTGTGTACATTTCCTGTGTCCAACACCACTCCACCAGCCACGCAAAAGGAGGAGTAGATACACCACCACGACGCCCTGCTCACGCTGAAGATGCCACGATCACGCTGAGGGAGGAACCAGACTATGCGCTGGCCTGTAAATAGTTAATGTTCATTATAATTGGATAAATTTAGAGAGCAGTCGACCACTAAAGGGTCGACTTGCTTAAACTCTCATAAACAGTATATAAACGCTTCCATTTGAGAGCTACAGGGGTTGACAGTTCCAGTTTTATGCATGTAATTTGTCCCTAAGCACACTATAATTTTGTCCCATATTTTGAATAAAAGTCTGTACATTCTGCTGTTCATGGTTGTGTTTGCGTAGGCATTAGACAGGCATCCCCTGATTGCTGAGAGGGCCCCTCAACAACCAGTGGCTTCCATGTCCGTATGTGCTTTTGTTATTTTCTCTTTCACAGATAAGTAGTTTTGTTTTAATTTGTTCATGCGATTATGTTACTATAATTGTCCATTTATTTACTTTCAGTGACATATGTTTGTTATAGTTAATGTAATTATGCTGTTAATGTAGTCTTTGCCTATAGAATTAGAGTGACCGATCATGTGTAGTTTGTTTTCAGTTTTCCTTTCAGTCTTCTTTATCGGTTAAATGCTTAATGTTATATTTACAGATAGATAAAATTTAGTTAGTCTTAGGTATGATTTGTAGTTAGAATTAGTTTTCTTAACTTTTGTTTAAATATAGATTAATTCAGCAATGTTTTAGTTTGTTTTATTTTATAATAGAAACAATCTCTTCATACCCATAGATTAGTAATCCCTTTTGATTATTTTAATGATTAATTAGGTTTAAATTATGTCCTTTATGCATCTTGTTTTCATATGCACAAAATCAACTGATAATTAAATCATTTAGGTCTGTTTTTATTATTCTCTATATACAGCCTCTCATTCGGACTGTGTGTTTGGACTGTCATTCAGACCTTCCTTCCAGACTGTCGTCCAACCTTCCATTTGACCTTTAGTGTTCTTAGTTTATTTTTTTTAACCTGTTTTCAGTTTTATTTCTTTGGCTTTTTGAATTCTGTTATGTTTAGGTAATTAGGTAATAGTTACATCAGCCTCTAGGACCTTAGGTTAGATTATTTTTAAGTACTTATTAAAAGCCCTTTTTGTATTTCCTTTCAATCAAAGCATGTTTTTGAATTATGATTTGATTTGCGTCTTTTGTCTTTGATTTCCTCATTTATCATTGCTGTAATATCTGATAATTGTATCTCTGGTTTAGTTTAATTCACCGTTGTTTATATTGAATTTAAGGTTAGACATGTTGATTTCTGGAAAATACACCAATATTTTGTAGATTGATACTAGCATAGGATTTATTCCTCTAATTGTATGTTTACTAAAAAACGCTTGTAGGCTAAAGAATTAGAGAAGTCTTCTTAATTAAGGTTTCTACTTGCTTCTGTATTTTTTTTTCTACTTATTCATAAATTATACCTTTCTCAGTTTCCGAAGTTGTTTATGAAAGTTTTCCCATTCTTAGATTAAGAAGAAGAAGAGTTAATTAATGAGTAGTCTGATATTATCCTAGTATGATGTTTTGCTTTAATCACATTAATAATTAAATTTTTAGGATTTTGAATCGGTTCTTCATTTTGAAAGATCTTTCAATCTTTTGTTTACCAAAGTATTTCTACAATGCCCTAGGAACCCCTCTACCTTCGCATATATTTTGTAGCAACTCTAAGCCTACCAACCCCAGTTGATAATTAAATATTAGGTGTATTTAAGATAGTAGAGCACACCCAACATTTTGGCGTCATTATCGGGGAATTGTTCTTTAAGGTAGACAAAATAGAATTTGCTTATGAAGTTTAGTGATAGGTTGGTGGAGGGGGAGCCGTAAGATGAGAAGTAAGAACCTGGGCATCTGTTATAACAGGCGCCCCTTAACCCAACAATAGCAGTAGTATAGGTTTTCCTTTAGTTTAATTTTCATGAACAAAGTCTAGATAGATAAGGATAAATAGGTTGCCTTTACGTTACATAGCAAGAGGGGGGGGGGAGATGGTAAGATGCAAATATGACTTCACTACGGAATTTCCATAGTGTGACAGCCTGACGCATCCACTTTAGTGGGTTGCCCCAAAGCCTTGTTGTTCCTTTTTCGCACAAGTGTGTTTACATTACACAAAGTTTGATTTATTTCCCTTAAGCGTACTTTTCGTTTCACATACGTAGATAGTTTACTTTTTCATAAGTTCAATTTGATGTACGCGTGCCTTTATGTAATTTACTTTCGTACAATTTACTCGTATGCGAGTGTAGGACTTATTTTACAATTAAATAACTTAGTGGTGTTGTAAGTGCCACCCATCCTGCTAAAAAACTAACATGAACATTTGAAAGGGGAGCTTTAAGATAACACATGAAAAACTATTTATATTGTGGGAAGATATGGTAGGAGAGAAGGATGATGAAGTTGTTACCTTTGAATTCCCTATTAGAGATCCAGGAGGAGTGGCACAAATACATTACGTTCCCCCATGCATTTTTCCAAATTTTCACGGACTAGAGAATGAAGACCCCGATGAATTTTTATTTCAATTGGAAATACTTTGTAGAGCATATAATGTTCAAAATATGAATTTTTTTCCTCTTACTTTGAAAGGAGAAGCCCTCCGATGGTTCATGAGCCTAGGTGGGAATTGCATTCAAACTTGGGAAGACATGAAACATATGTTCTTGAAAAGATACCAAGATTATTGCAGGGTCAATGAGGACATCTTTGAAATAACGCAGGGAGAAGAAGAAACTTTGGAAAATTATGTCGAACGCTTCCAATACAACCTTCAAAGATCAAAACTGAGACAGTTGGAGAAAGATACCTTAAAAAAACTTTTACTCAAAGGCATAAAAAATGAATATCTAGAAATTTTAAGTCTGATGGGAACAGGTGACGTATTTCAGTTATCATATGATAATGTTTGTGAATTATGTAGAAGGTATTCAAGAGGAAAATTCAAGATTAGTAAAAGTATACCCTCTTCTCAGCTTAATATTAACCCATGTCAACCTTGTTCACAAATACTTTTTGTCCCATCTGATGATCATAGGGATACTTTCTCTTATGATGCAACACTTTATGTTCTACAAGATTTTCAACAATATCCCATTTTCCAGGTAGGATCAACCACACAAGATAGTCAATTACACCTGCCACAATTACCTTCTCATAAATATCCTCTATGCCCTACGCACATTCCTGTTCAATCTTGTCCACATTCTAACAACAATAAAGTAGTACAATATGCTTATAGTGTTGAACTGCAACATTTATCCACCTTACCTACCTCACCAACATTATTGCAAGAAATTCATACAATATTTGGAGAGGTTATAGATCAAGGGATTGTAAAGACTACGAAAGAAAGTGAAGTTTCTACTTAGCCTTTTCCACAAGAAGACAAGATCAACCTAGAATGCCTTTAATTTGATGAGGGAGGGACATTAGAACCTGAATATTCCCCGTCACCAAACTTAGATTCTTTATACATCCTAGAGTTTAATGAAAGATCTCGTGACATAACAAATGAAGAAGAAAACATAAAATACATAAGTCACATTGAAATATGGTTCCAAGAGGGAACCAAGCCACAGTACCATCCTCTTCTTCAAAGTTTATTGCTTCTAAATCAAACAGCTTGGTTGATTCTTCATATCCCGGTAATCATTGTAATATTTTTCTTATATGTGGATAAAGGTATATTTCTAATTTTGCTTCGAACATGGTTACATTAGAAGAATTCATATACTTGAATTGTTTTCTTTCTTTTTAGTAGAATAGGATATTATGTAAATATATTTTTGTTTTATTAAATAAATAAGAGTTACTACAGGTGACTCTTTTTCTTTCCATAATGTTATATATGTTTTTATAAATAAATATGAATCATCTAACAAGTGGTTTTGCAGTCTGATTATAAGAATTTTATCTATAAGCAGCTCATGTAGTATTATCTGAAAGACAATTTATGATCGTAAGATGTCTTAAACCTTTCTTAAAAATTGCAGCTTATAGTGATAGTTAAAAAAAATTCGATGTACATCATTCTTAACCGTTCCTTTTATGATTCAGATAGTTTTTGATATTTTGATTCGGACATGTATATTTCTGATTTTCTATTTTAAACAATCACGTGGTAAGACTTACTCTCATTATTATCTTTTTCAAATCTCACCTTATACCTATGGATTACTAGTTTATCGTATACTTGTTATCAAAACTTCTCTCTTAAAATATCTTTGTATGATAACTCGATAGTAGGTGGAATTTTTTCCTGTGGAGAACATTATTTATCTTTCACGAAGAAGAAGGATTGTAAGTTCAAAGAACAACTTTAAGTTATTCTCTTTTGACATGATTTATGATTAAGGCCAGTATGAAAAGTATTTGTAAGTTTATTTTTGCAAAATTGAATTATGTGTTTTAGTAGGGCTTAGCACGCTCTAGTACCAATCGACTTCCATATACTTAATATCATTATACAAGGAAAACATGTTGGGGTATTGAACAGGCCTGTTGGTAGCGGGTCAATGCTAAGTAAAAAATTAAAACAAGGAAGCTCAATAAATGCATGTAAATATGTTGGGGTACTTAACAGGCTCGTTGGCAGCGGGATTATGCTTGCATGGTACCAAGATAAACCCGTCGGGGTACTGAACAGGCCTGCTGGCAGCGGGGCAATATCGGGTAAAAGAGATCTGGTTAATGCACTACTATGCACATGATTCGGAGAATAATGATAAATATGAAGAAAAATTTTCAAATTTTATTTTAAGGCTGATTGTTTTTAATGTCATTTAATAATCGCTCTAAGTTGAGATTGGACCTAGCTATCTACTTCAACAAATACCTAGGATGTCATTATCCTAGAAATGGAACCCATAGCTATAATATCTCACACACTCCAAGGTAAACTCAAAATATCTTATGATGACAAGATATCTTTAAAATAAGGCACATATGAATATCTTTTCCTATGTCATGCTTTCAGTTATCTTATCACCATTTAAGTGGTCTTTCTAAGCACTGTTATATTTTTCATGAATATACACATCTGAATCATTTCCATTTACTAGTTAGTTTTTCTTTTTACAAAATAATAAAATAGCATGATAACACTCTTTTTATATGGAACAATCGAATCTTATTTCTCATGGCTTGAGGACACGCCATACCTTTGGTTGGGGGGGGGAGGATTAGGAAAAAATAGATTGTTTTTAAATATTAGACTATTTTTATTTTCATTATATATGACATATCTATTTTCTCTGACAAAATGATAAGTGTTTTTCAGGATAAATTAGCAATGGAACTTGGTTATATCATGAAGTATATTTTTACAGAAGATCAATATGGATAACTATATGAAGGATCGAAGGATAATCCAAATTAAATACCACATGACAATCTAAACTTGGTGATATTATAGCACTTATGACTAAAATTTGCTAACCAAATTCTGGTTTTGGAAAATAGTTTTTACCCCCATGAGAATGCTTTGACCTTAAAAGTTTTTTTTTAGTTATCATTTCACTATTAATAACCCTATCTTTTTACTCAATCATGTATGTAAACTATCAAATGATTAATTTTATACCTTTTGTGTCATATGTTCAACTTGTCCAAAGTTTTACTTTGGACATGGTTGAACTAATTATAAACTTTATGAACTCACTCATTCATGCATATGCCTGTTGCTGGCTCACATTTCAAAGTTCTCTTTGATAGTATTATCTCTTATCTTTTTCTTTGCTCAGTGGGACCTCGCATTTCTTCGGTTTGGGGAAATGTTCAGCCTCATTTTGTTATCATTTTTGACATTAAAATAAAACATTTAAATGCATATTTTATTATCTTTCGTGTATTTTATGTCATGCAGATCATTATTTAGCATGAGGTAAGAACGAATTTGATGTTTACGCAACTCTGGTTATTATTAACATTATTTTTACAACTTTATTGACTTGAATTTCTATTATTTAAAGCATATTTAATATATCAATTAATTTATGTATTTGTTTGCAGATTTACAGTTTTTGGGAAAGCTTATAATAGACATATTAGTTTTCAACTCCTTAAAATAGACAAGCATTCAGACAGCCATGCGCAACCATCATCCAACTAGCTGTTCAGCTTCTCGTCTAGATTGCCCATCAACCTGCACGACGTAAAACATAAAACAACATGCAAATAAATTTTTATCCACGTGCCTGGGTAATAAAGGCGTGTTCTGGATAGTGCATCAGCTTGCAATCTCCTTCGCTCACCACCACCCTGCTTGCTGCGCTAAGGAAGGAGTCCGTGCGCCACATCTGAAGTCTGTTCATGCTGATGAAGGACCTGTGTCCTAGAAGACCCATCATGTACATTGCATGTGTCCAACACCACTCCACCAGTCATGCAAAAGGAGGAGTAGATATACCACCACGACGCCCTGCTCATGCTGAAGATTCCACGATCACACTGAGGGAGGAACCAGACTATGCGCTGGCCTGTAAACAGTTAATGTTCATTATAATCGGCTAAATTTAGAGAGCAGTCGACCACTAAAGGGTCGACTTGCTCAAACTCTCATAAACAGTATATAAACTCCTCCATTTGAGAGCTAGAGGGGTTGACAATTCCAGTTTTATGGATGTATGTTGTACTTTGAACTAAGATCTCTATCACATGGTTGTTGTGTTTTATCCCTTGTGGTTTCCAAGGTCAAAATATTGTGTCTATTATTTCTATGCTTGGACGTTGTTCTTTTAGTGATCCTCCTATATATTATAATACATATAATATTTGAATTATACTGATACCTTTACAAACTATCAGATAAACCTTTAAAAGGTATCTTTCCAACCCCCCCCGCCCACCCAAAAGTCCAACAATATTTTTTTTTTTTTTCTACTTGGGGGGTCTTTCCAACCACCCCCCCAACAAAAAAAAAATAAAAAAAAATTCTTGTTGCAATTGGGGAGGGTGGGGGGGGATGGGGGGCCTTTCCAACCCCCCCCAACAAAAGTCTAATTCATGTTGGAATTTTGGGGGGGGAAGGGGGGGTCTTTCCAACCACCCCCCCCCAAAAGTCAAATTCTTAGGACTTTTGAGGGGGATTTTTAAGGACCACCCCCAAATACCTTAAAACAAAATTGGGGGGGGGGGGGGGGTTTGGAAAAACTGCCACAACCCACCTTTAGGGGGGGTCTTTCTAAACCCCCCCCAAAAGTCCTAAGAATTAGAATTTTGGAGGGGGTTTTTAAAAAATCAACCCCAAAAGTATTGAGAGTTGAATTTTTTTTTTTGGGGGGGGGGTTTAAAAACCACCCCCAAAAGTCTTGAGAATTGGAATTTTGGAGGGGGGGTTTAAAAACCGGTCTCAAAAGTCCTGATAATTGGACTTTAGGGAAGGGGGGTTTAAAATTCGCCCCCAAAATTCCTGATATTTGGAATTTTTTTGGTAAGGGGGTTTAAAAATTGCCCCCAAAAGTCCAATTTTCGGGACTTTTGAGGGGGGTTTTTAAGAAACACCCCAAAGAACTAAAAAAACATTTTTTTTGGGGAGGGGGGGGCAGTTTAGAAAAACCATCGCAAGCCACCTTTAGGGAGGTCTTTCTAACCCCCCCCACAAAGTCCTGAGAAATAGACCTTTTGGGGGGGGGGGTTAAAAACTGCCCCCAAAAGTATTACGAATTGGACTTTGGGGGGGGGGGGGGTAAAAATACGCCCCCAAAAGTCCTGAGAATTGTACTTTTGGGGTGTGGGTTTAAAAATTGCCCCCAAAATTCTAATTTTCGGGACTTTTGAGAGGGGTTTTTAAAAACCGTGCCAAAAGACCTAAAACAAATTTGGGGGGGGCGGGGGGTGTTTAGAAAAACCGCCCCCAAAAGCGTATTTTTTTGTAGTGATACCATCAAAATTCAATTGTCGAGATTGAAGGTATGATAAAAAGTCAATACATTTCCATACTATTGATCCAGGTGCAAGCTTGAGTTACGTATCACCTAGGATTGTTGAAATATGTAAATTGGTACCATAAAAATTTGATAAGTCATGGATGGTACAATTAGACACAAGTACTAAACGTAAAGTCACTAGTTATGTTAAAGGATGTGAAATATTAATGAATGATTTCAATAAACATGTTGATATGAATATTTTACCATTAGGTTCCTATGATATTTTGATAGGAATGGATTGGCTAGAAAAACACAGAGTAATGTTGAATTTTTGTTACAAAAACTTTACATGCATCGATGATACTGGAAACACCATTAAAGTGGACGAAATTCCCAGAAAATTTATGATCAGAGAGATGTCTGCTCTACAAATTAAAATATATGTACAGAAGGGATCTAAAGTATTTGTCTTTTATGTAATGGATGATAAAGACAATGACAATAAACTTAAAATAGAATATATACCTATCTTAAAGGATTTTAAAGACATATTTTTGGAAGAAGTCCCTAGACTACCTATGAAAATAGACATAGAATTTTCAATAGATATGATACATGGAGCGATACCAACATCGAAAGCTTCTTACCGAATGAACATAATAGAACTTACAGAACTCAAATCACAATTACAAGAATTAATTGACAAGAAGTATACCTGACGTAGTGTTTCCCCCCAGGGAGCACCAATCTTATTTGTAAAGAAGAAAGATGGAACCTTAATATTGTGTATAGACTATCGACAACTAAATAAAATGACTATTAAAAATTGATATCCTTTACACTAAATAGATGATATGTTTGATTGGTTTCATGGAGTAACAATCTTCTCTGAAATAAATCTAAGGCTTGGACACCATCAGGTGTGGATTAAAGACGAAGACATCTTTAAAACTACTTTTAGGACCCATTATGGTCGTTACAAATTTGTCGTAATGACTTTTGGGTTGACAAATGCACATGTAGCCTTTATGTGCTTAGTGAATAACATTGTAAATAACTATTTGGATAGATTTGTAGTCATCTTCATCGATGACATACTAATTTAATCGAAGAATAAACAAGAACATGAAGAACCTCTAAAGATAATTTTATAAGTATTAAAAAATAAACAATTGCATGCTAAGTTCATCAAATGCGACTTTTTTAAAGACAAGATTCAATATCTAGGACATGTAGTGTCCTAGGAAGGAATCTCTATCGACCCCGACAAAATTAATGCCATCACTGAATGGCTAGTTCCTAAAAATGTAACAGACATAATATCATTCATGGGGATTACCGGTTATTATCGAAAGTTCATAAAATGATTTTCTAAGATATCCTACCCCATAACTTAACTACAGAAGAAAGGTAAAAAGTTTGAGTGGACTGAAAAATGTATGGAAAGTTTTGATAAATTAAAACACCTATTAACTACCACCCCTGTCCTAAAAATTGTTGATCCTTTTAAGGATTTCGTCGTATGTACTGACACTTATAAGGAAGGATTAGGAGGGGTGTTTGTCACATGCCCCAATTTTACAAAAATAATATTATCTTATTTGATTTTATTTAAAGACATTATGTTAAATTTTATGCTAAGTTGTAAATGATGACTTAGCAGAGCCAAGGATATTGAATGTAATTCTGAATATTTTAATTATAAATAAATAAAAGTGGAGAAAACAGCTTAGGAGAGCTGTTAAAAGAGTGTTTACTGGTCAAGTTGGTGGAAGAGACTGGGTGGAGAGCAAACATACATGTGGCAGCATCCTCAAACATTTCCAACTGTTGCAGGTGGCAACCTCCTTACATTTGGGGTCATGATCCCCCAAGAAAGTGGGATCAGAGCAGGTGGCTCAATTAATGAAAACAAAGCCGAAAGACCTAGGCAATCTTTATAAAAATGCCCATTGAAGAGAGCGGGGAGCTGCTCATTCTAGAGAAGTATTCATTTAGGTGAATGTACTTCAGATAAATTCAATGGTGAGGCAATTTGTGGAAAGAGTTTGAGGGGTTAACTGCAAAATGATCTAGTGCATCTTTTCAGCTGAAGGATCTTACTGCTGAGTGCAGAGTGATTACTGAGTCATTGGACTAGTCTATTGTTTGCTTTCTCCACTAGTTCTCATCCAAGGAGACCAGGAACAGGCTCAGGGGTCCCGAGGAGACGATATTTGAGTGCTCTCCAGGAGTTTGGTAGGGAGGAACAACCTCCTAATGCCGTTGTTCTCCAAGCTTAATCAGGTTCTACAGTCTTTTTGTTTTACTGTGTTAGATGGTTAAATGTGAATCTAACTGCTTAATGAATGTTAAATGTTTAAATGGTGAACTATTAGAGTTTGTAATCTTTTAGTATATACACTAATAATAATATTTACTCAAAATAGTATTTGTTTTACAAGTAGCAGAGCTCACTTAACAAAATTAAAAGAATTCTTAACCACGATTTCCTTCCAAGAAAACCCTAGCTCATATTTCTGAGCAAATAAATTTTTTTATAAATTATAACATGACTGAATGACAGTCCAAAAACCATTAACAATAGTCTAATGCAAATAATAAACAATACATATTTATTACACAGTCGAATAAGGTAATAAATGTAAGTACACAGAGTCACATAAATAACATTAAGATAAATAGTCATATAAATAACATTAAGGTAAACTGAGTTCGAGCTCAAAGGGAAACCCTTATGTTTTCAAAAGAAACTGTGTAATGCGTGATAGGCCAAAAAGGATTAAACTTAACCATAATACAAAAACCAGTTTAAAAAGCCAGTGCACCCATATCGTGACATGGGGTTCTAAATATCGAAACCAATAGATTTGATACTAAAATCTACAGCAAGGTATAATCCTTTCTTTTAACCAAGAAGAGAGATTTACAAGTCACAGCATTATGCTGGAGTTACCCTGCTGAAAGTAAGGGTTTAAACAAAAACCAAAAACTAGTAAACTGAAGAACAACAACCCAAGACTGGGTAACAGCCATGCTGTAAATTCTTCCATCTAAAAACTTCCCCTAAGGTTTGAACAAGCAGGGAGAACCATTTTGTAACCGGGGCTTACCCATATACTGAATGCTGCTCCCTTTGAAAGGTGATTCCCGTCTTATTCTTGTTAAGGAGAACTATCCCTGCAATTTTTGGAAACCAAAATTTAATTAGAAACTTGTTTATAGAAATGAAAATAGTAAACCAAAATCTATTTTTTTTTAAAACTCTAAAACGTTTACATTAACTGGAAGTGAAGTTTATGAAGCCACGAAGGAACAACAACATCGCAACCAGCGTAACGAGAAGGCAAACCATCATACTCGTAGGTGACAGAGACAATGGAGGCTCATGCACAAGCCACAATGACAGTAGTAGTAAGAACCAGCCTGGGCAATGACCATGAAAGAGTTTAATAACAAAAGATTTCACTGACAGTGCTACTTCAACCTCACGACAGTTCAGGGTAAGTAACAGGCAAAAACAAATGAAAGTTGAAGGTCTCTCCAATCACCACACTTAAGTGGCAGTGAATCAATCCACAACAACGAAGCTGGAGCTAAACACATGCGTGCCCTCATGGCTGCATAGCAGAGACCAAACCCTCGACAAAACAATGAAGAGGTAGGGTTGCAGCGAAGACTTTTAAATCATGTAATGCATGGTGAGGAAGGTTCCACGTGCCCGTTAATTTATCAATCACCAAGTGGGTCAAGTTCTATAGTCTGCATAGTGCTCGTAAAACCAAATCATTATTAATAATCTCCACAATGATCAACAACAATATTATTATACACCGAGTCCAAGCATAATATATATTTGATAGTCAAATACTTTATGCATGAGGTAATAATGAGTTATCATATGAAGTCCAAATCTTATCATTTCCAAACAAGTCAAGCCTCGACAATGAACAAGTGTTATACCAATGCTTAAACATAATGTTTAACCTTATTAATAGCTTGGGTAAGAACCGAAATGCATATGATTTCGATGTGCTTGTTTCTCAAGGCTTTATTTATAAATTTCAATGCCTAGTAATGTAAGGATTCTTATAACTTTTAATAATCTAATTTATAATAAAAGATCAAAAGGATAGTAGAAGCTTGAATAAGCTTGTTAATGCCCATATTAACTTGGTCCTAAAATCATGAACTATGATTGTTAAACTAAAAGAATTAGGCTTAAAACAATAAAGTGTATATAGATATAGTAATATGTATACACAGAAATCACTACTACTCTTAAAAGAGATCTACAATACTAAGATGTAGGATATAAAACATACAAGTACATGATATTTGAACACCATAATGTTTACCAAGTTCTAAGTCAAAGTGAATCGAGGTTAAGTTAGAATTTGGAGTTTAGATAATAAACTAGCAGGATTTTATTGAACAACTTTTACATATAGTAGAGTACTGTGAAGTTGTCACATTATGTCGTTCATGAAGATAATGGGATTTCCAACTATGACCTTGAAGATTTTTATGTAGAGGATATGTCATAAACTACGAGTGATGATAAGCTGATAATTTAACCATGTTGAGTCCTAATTGATATAGAGTTAAAAAGAATACTTTAGGCTTATGTTCCAAAGGGCTTAGGTCCATTTATATAATGATAAGCAGTGTTTTAATTATTATGATGATAATAGCAGTAGACTCTTATGTCTAAGGAGGAGTTATGAAATATCATCATGAGCTCTTCTAAAACTGGAAATCATTTAGAGTAAATTTAAAAAGAAATCTTTACCTATCTTAAAGATATTACTGATAAGAGACAAACAGTAGGGCGGTAGTAATAACCTCTATGAAATAGAGACTAAGTAAAATAATATTGTGGATCAAATAAAAGAAACATTACTTTACCTTGCAGATTCTTGAGTCTTCTAAGGATAACTTTTACTCTAGCAGTATATTCTATACTAATTGAAGTAATTCTGGTTAACGCCTTAATAAACTTTTACTGGATAAAAAATTTACCTGTTCAACCTGTAAAGAGCCAGAAATCTAGATATGTTAGCGATCGCTAAATAAACCCCAGCTAGAAAATGAATCCTCACCTACTTGACATTCAAACCATTAGTAGAACTAATTAATCGAATGCAGATTACTTACATCACATATCAAAATTAAAATAGCATTAATTTATATATGTTAAAGTTAAATGGTTACTTTTATTTGTCTGTTTCATATCTTATATTAGCTACTAGCAGTTATCTAACTGCAACTGTAACATTTTATGTTATCTCAAAATTTTAAATTTTTGTGAAAATTTGGGGTTTTGACATGTGGTATCAGAGCACAATGTTCAAACACTAGGCCTTGATGAAGCCCAACTAGCTTTTATGAAATAATAAATTGAATTATTGTGCTGATGTATTTTCTTTTAAATGTTATTCAACAGAGAAATTGTTTTTTGAAGTTTAACAAACAAGTATGGAAAGGCTGGAAGAATATGCAGCGGAGGAATGTCCAGTTACTGAACGAGGAAACTTACCAAGAGATCCTATACTAGAGGATTTAACTACCAATTCCTCAGAACTGTTACAAACTGTAAAAGACCTAAAATCTGAAATGGAGTCTGTAAAACGAGAGAATGAAAGGATTCTAAGGGCCCAGGAGGAGCTGAATCAGATCCTAACTGAAAAGTTTCAAACTGAGGGTAGGGGTAGAAGAACTGAATCAGAAGATACAAGCCATCAACGTAAATCTAAAAAGCTGAAACACACTAAAGATTAACGCAGTTCATCTTCTGAGGTGTTTGGTGAACAACGAAATTACCATTCTACTAGTGATAGTAGTGACGATAACCAGTTCACTAAAAAGAGGAAATACAAACCTTATGAGGAAATTTCTGGGGAATTCAAAAAGATAAAACCACCAACTTTCAATGGAGAGACTAAGAAGGGGGAGGAAGCAGAATCCTGGTTATCTGGGATGAAGATGTACTTTCAAATATATAACTATTCTAACCAGTTAAAGGCTAGAATGGTTATCTACAACCTCTCAGGGAAGGCTGACATTTAGTGGCAGGACTTGAAGATATTTAAGGGAATAAAGGAGAAGAATGTAAACTGGAGTAGCTTCAAGAGGTACTTCAGAAAGAAATTTATGTCTGAGCAATATTATGAAGAGAGAGCAAAAGAGTTTTATGAGCTGAAATTAGGATCAATGAAAATGAAAGATCTGAACAACAAGTTCTTAAGTCTACTTAGGTATGTGCCATACCTTGTAGATGAGAAACCAAAGGTACAACGATTCCTCAGCTGTCTACCTTATCATATTAAGGACATGATTGAATATGACAATCCAAAGACCTTGGAAGAAGCTATGAGGAAAGCCAACTTCTGTTTTGAATAGAATAGGAAGAAGGAAAGCTTGGCCAATTGGAAAGCCAAGAAAAATAATAACCAGTATGAACAAAAGAAGAAGGATTTTGTGCCTAACAGAAATTCTAAGAACAATAAAGCCAGAAATTATCCTAATAATAAGAACTTTCAAGGAAATAAGAATAATTCTCCAAACAATCAGAATAATTCCAAGGGTAAAGAAATTACAAATAACCATGGTAATTATACCAAGAACTTTGAGCGCAAAGAAACTATAAAGTGTTGGGAGTGTAATGGCCCACACTATGCTTTAGTCTGTCCTAATCGGAAAAAGACTACCAGTAATATTCATACCATATAGGAGGAGATGAGCGTTGGGGAAGTAGCGAGGACCATGCCTAGAATTAACGCAGCCTTGGAGAATCAACAAGTAGAATATCAAACTTCCATGGTGGAAGTAGAAGGTATGATAAATCAAACCCCTGTAACTATTTTGATTGATCCAGGAGCTAGTCTTAGTTATATTGCACC
>LPNX010165205.1:74464-86465 GCA_001517045.1 Pseudotsuga menziesii
TGTTGAAAAATTTGAGAATTCTTGGTTAGTTCAGTTAGCCACTGGTGCTGAAAGAAAGGTAACTTGTTTTGTAAAAGAATGTGTAGTAGCTATGGATCATTTTGAAACTGTTGTAAAGATTAATGTATTGCCTCTTGGTTCTTATGATTTACTGATTGGTATGGATTGGTTAGAACAACATAGGGTAACTTTAAATTGTTATGATAAAACCTTCACATGTTTAAACAGTGATGAAAAACCAGTAAGTGTAAAAGGAATCCCTAGAAAAACCACCATAAGGCAGATTTCTGCTCTACAGCTTAAGAGATTTGTTCGGAAGGGATGTAAATCTTATGTAGTAACAATAACTGATGAGGAGAGTCTAATTAAGACAGATAAGTTAAAATTGGAAGACATACCAGTCTTAAGAGAATATGTTGATGTATTCACTGAAGAAATTCCAGGACTACCTTTGAAAAGGGAATTGGATTTCACCATTGAGCTAGTACCTGGTGCAATACCTAGCTCAAAGGCCCCTTATTGAATGAACATACTTGAACTTAATGAATTAAAGTCTCAATTAAAAGAACTAATTGATAAAAAGTGTATTCGACCAAGTGTGTCTCCCTGGGGGGCACCTGTCATCTTCGTTAAGAAAAAGGACAGAACCATGCGACTTTGCATAGATTACCATTAGTTGAATAAGATGACCATTAAAAATCGATATCTGTTTCCCCACACAGATGATCTTTTTGATCAACTATGTGGAGCCACGGTGTTTTCGAAAATAGATTTAAGGTCTGGATATCATCAAGTGAGGATTAAAGATGAATATATCTTTAAGATAGCTTTTAGAACTCGATATGGCCATTAATTTTTTCGTCATGCCATTCGGGATTACTAATGCCCCAACTATTTTTATGTGTTTAATGAACAACGTTATGCATAAGTATGTAGATAAGTTTGTGGTCATGTTTATCGACGACATTCTAATCTATTCAAAAACTGAAGAAGAACATAAAGAACATTTAAAGATTGTTTTACAAGAGTTGTGAAATCATCAGCTCTTTGCAAAGTTTAGTAAATGTGATTTCTTCAAGGATAAGATTCAGTACCTAGGTCATGTGGTGACCAAGGAAGGGATTTCAGTAGATCCTGAAAAGATAAGGGCAATCGAAGATTGGCCAGTTCCTAAGGATGTAACGGATGTTCGATATTTTATGGGTATTACCGGGTACTACCGGAGGTTCATTGAAGGTTTTTCAAAGATCGCGAATATGATAAATTCTTTGCAGGAGAAAGGAAAGAAGTTTGACTAGAACGATAAATGCGAAGAAAGCTTTAAAAAGTTAAAAAATTTATTAACCAGCACACCTATTTTAAGAATAGCTGATCCTAATAAATAATTCGTAGTGTGCAATGATGCCTGCAATGATGGCTTAGGTGGTGTTCTGGCTCAAGAAGGGCATGTTATTGCTTATGAGTCAAGAAAATTAAAAATTCATGAAAAGAATTATGCAACATACGATCTGGAATTAGCAGCTGTTATACATGCTCTAAAGATGTGGCGACACCACCTAATTGGCAGAAAATTATTTTTAATGACTGATAATAAAAGATTGAAGTATCTGTTAGATCAGCCTAATCTAAATGCCAGACAAGCTAGGTGGCTAGCTTTCTTAAGTGAGTGATTTTGAAATTAAGCACATAAAAGGTAAAGAAAATCAAGTTGTTGATGCATTAAGTAGGAATGCAAGGGTGAATTTTGCAGCAACCATCAACACATATACTACAAATTTGGATGAACAGCTCAAAGCAGGAATAAAACAAGATGAAATTTACCAAAATATACAAGCTAAAACTAAAGAAAATCCAACATAAAGCTTAAGTAAAGGGTACAGTTTAAATGCAAAAGAATTTTTACTATATAAAGACACAATGTATGTACCTAATGTACCTAAGGTTAAGCTGTTAATTCTGGATGAAATTCATAAAACTCCATACTCAGGTCATCCAAGATATCAAAAGACTATAACTATGTTAAGAAAAGAGTATTTTTGGCCAAATATGAAGACTGAAGTAGCATAATATATTGCTAGGTGTTTTGAATGTCAGCAGGTAAAGATTGAACACCAACACTGAGCTGGATTACTTCAGCCATTACCCATTCCTAGTTGGAAATGGGAGATAATTAGTCTCCATTTTATTACTGGACTGCCTAGAAATCAGAATTTAAATGACTCTATCATGGTAGTAGTTGATAAGTTAAGTAAAGAAGCTCACTTTATACCTGTTAAAACTACATATAAAGCTGCAAACATAGTTGATATCTTTCTAAAACAGATTTTCCAATTGCATGGACTACCAAAAGTCATAATCTCAGATAGAGATCCCAAATTTACAGGAAACTTTTGGAAGTCTTTGTTTAAAGGGTTAAACACCACATTAAATTTTAGTACTTCATTCCATCCTCAAATAGATGGACAAACTGAAAGGGTAAACCAAGTACTGGAAGATTTATTAAGAATGTATGTGAAAGACCAGCCAGGTAAATGGGAGGATTATTTGCATTTGGTAGAATTTGCTTATAATAATAATTATCAGACATCAGCCAGATTTAGTCCTTTCAAAATTTTGTATGGACGAAAATGTAATACTCTTATCTCTTGGAGTAATCTGGTGAATAGATTAGTATTAGGTCCTAAACTGTTAAAAGAAATGGAAGAAATTGTAAAATAGGTGCAAGGTAATATGAAAGTTGCATAGGATCGGCAAAAAATTCAAGCAGACTTAAACTCCAAAGGAGTTTCAGGTAGGTGAACATGTGTTCATCAAGGTAAGGCCCAAAAAGAGCTCGCTGAGATTAGGGAGTTGTGCAAAACTAGCACCTCGTTACTATGGTCCATTTGAAATTTTGTCTAGGATTGGACAAGTATCTTATCAATTAGCATTACCACCAAATTTAAGAGTACATAATGTTTTTCACATTTCCGTATTAAAGAAATATGTTCATGATGCTACTCATGTTGTTAACTGGAATGATGTACAGGTGGAACCGGAAGGAGATTTTCTGGTGGAGCCGGACTGTATCCTTGGGCGGAGGGAGATCACACTTCGGAACCGCACCATTGGACAGGTGAAGGTGCAATGGAAGCACCTTAGTCCAAAGGAAGCCACTTCAGAATTGGAAAGCAATATGTGAGATGCATATCCAATTCTGTTCTAGGGGAATTTTGAGGATGAAGAATAAATAACATCGAGGACGATGTTATGTTCTAAGGGGGTGTGTATGTCACATGCCCCAATTTTGCAAAAATAATATTATCTTATTTGATTTTATTTAAAGACATTATGTTAAATTTTATGCTAAGTTGTAAATGATGACTCAGCAGAGTCAAGGATATTGAATGTAATTCTGAATATTTTAATTATAAATAAATAAAAGTGGAGACAACAGCTTAGGAGAGCTGTTAAAAGAGTATTTACTGGTCAAGTTAGTGGAGGAGACTGGGTGGAGAGCAAACAGACATGTGGCAGCATCCTCAAACATTTCCAACTGTTGCAGGTGGAAAACGTCCCTACATTTGGGGTCATGATCCCCCAAGAAAGTGGGATCAGAGCAGGTGGCTCAATTAATGACAACTGACCCAAAAGACCTAGGCAATGTTTATAAAAATGCCCATTGAAGATAGCGGGGGGCTGCTCATTCAAGAGAAGTATTCATTTAGGTGAATGTACTTCAGAGAAATTCAATGGTGAGGGAATTTGTGGAAAGAGTTTGAGGGGTTAGCTGCAAAATGATCTAGTGTATCTTTTTAGCTGAAGGATCTTACTGCTAAGTGCGGAGTGATTATTGAGTCATTGGACTAGTCTATTATTTGCTTTCTCCACCAGTTCTTAGCCAAGGAGACCAGGAACAGGCTCGAGGGTCCTGAGGAGACGTTCTTTGAGTGCTCTCCAAGAGTTTGGTAGGGAGGAACGACCTCCTAACGCTGTTGTTGTCCAAGCTTACGCATGTTCTACAATCTTTTTGTTTTATTGTGTTAGATGGTTAAATGTGAATCTGACTGCTTAATGAATGTTAAATGTTTAAATAGTGAACTGTTAGAGTTTGTAATCTTTTAGTATATTGAAAGAATGAATCTAAAATAGATAGAAAATTATTCTAACCTGTGTTTTTCCACATCTAGAAGGACCAGACCGTACTCCAGCACAGGCAGTGTATTTAAATTAGATGAAGGAAATGAGAAGAAACTAAAATGAATAGATTTAAAATGCATTTCATAATAGCAAAATAATGTATTGCAGCATTTAGGTATTTAACCTGGTTATCTATGTTCTTCGTTTATGTAAATACACTGTTAATGAAATAGTAGTATTCCATTACAGGTAGAAGAATTATTATGTTAAAAGGATACCCTAATAGTAAATAGGACATGTTTATACACAGTATATTATACATTTGTTTTCAAATTAAAATATGCAGGAAGTTAAACAGTGTTATGTTGTTTATTTATTTTCTTTATGATTATTTGGTAACAGTTGCTTATGCAATAAAAGAAATATAATTAAAAACTACTTTGTTTGCATTCAATTTCATTAAAGATATAACTACTATTCATATAGCTTATCCACTAATAATAATAACTAGACTAAGTCTAACATTACTAATAAGCAAGTAGTGTAATACTAAGTATTTAAAATAATTAATTTTAAAAGAACAAATTAGTACAGAGTTTAGGTACATCTTATCCAAGAACTCTAATTGTAATTTATTACATAAAACAAACATAATATGACTATAATTTAATAAATGAAATACATATCTATGCAAGAACTGATCTGGAATTATTAACGACAGGTCATATCTGCAAAAGAAAACTATAGGGTCGAAACCCTGGTCTAAAAATACTTATGTTCTAATAAAAACAACCAAGTTATAATCCATTGGTTGGATCTTTATATACTAGCATAAACAAATAAACCGTTACTGATTAGTCACAGTCCTTGTAACAAACAAATGAATAAAATACAAATTTAAGAAATCCCATTATACAATAATAATAATATTTACTTAAAATAGTATTTGTTTTACAAGTAGCAGAGCTCACTTAACAAAATTAAAAGAATTCTCAACCAAGGTTTCATTTGAAGAAAACCCTAAATCATATTTCTGAGCAAATAACAAAATTTATAAATTATAACATGACTGAATGACAGTCCAAAAACTATTAACAATAGTCTAATGCAAATAATTAACAATGCATATTTATTACACAGTCGAATAAGGTAATAAATCTAAGTACACATAGTCATATGAATAACATTAAGATAAACAGTCATATAAATAACATTAAGGTAAACTGAGTCCGAGCTCAAAGGGAAACCCTTATGTTTTCAAAAGAAACTGTGTATTGCGTGATAGGCCGAAAAGGCTTAAAATTAAACATAATACAAAAACTAGCTTTAAAAGCCAGTGTACCCATATCGTGACATGGGGTTATAAATATCGAAACCAACAGATTTGATACTAAAATCTACAACAAGGTATAATCCTTTCTTTTAACCAAGAAGAGAGCTTTACAAGTCACGACATTATGTCGGAGTTACCCTGCTGAAAGCAAGGGTTTAAACAAAAACAAAAAACTAGTAAACTGAAGAACAACAACCTAAGACTGGGTAAAAACCATGCCATAAATTCTTCCATCTGAAAACTTCCCCTAAGGTTTGAACAAGCAGGGAGAACCATTTTGTAACCGGGGCTTCCCCGTATAATGAATGTCGGTCCCTTTGAAAGGTGATTCCTGTCTTATTCTTGTTAAGGAGAACGATCCCTGGAATTTTTGGAAACCAAAGTTTAATTAGAAACTTGTTTATAGAAATGAAAACAGTAAACCAAAATCTATTTTTTTTAAAACTCTAAAACATTTACAATACCTGGACGTGAAGTTTATGGAGCCACGAAGGAACAACAACACCGCAACCAGTGTAACGAGAAGCCAAACCCTCATACTCGCAAGTGACAGAGACAATGGAGGCTCATGCACAAGCCACATTGACAGCAGTAGGAATAACCAGTCTGGGAAACGACCATGAAAGAGTTTAACAACAAAATATTTCATTGACAGTGCTACTTCAACCTCACGACAGTTCAGGGTAAGCAGCAGGGAAAAACAAATCAAAGTTGAAGGTCTCTCCAATCACCACACTTAAGTGGGAGTGTATCAGTCCACAACAACGAAGCTAGAGCTAAACACAGGCGTGCCCTCATGGCCGCATCGAACCAAGCATAACAGAGAACAAACCCTTGACAAAACAATGAAGAGCTAGGGTTGCAGCGAAGACTTTTAAATCATGTAATGCATGGTGAGGAAGGTTCCACGTGCCCATTAATTTATCAATCACCAAGTGGGTTGAGTTCTATAGTCTGCATGGTGTTGGTAAAACCAAATCATTATTAATAATCTCCACAATGATCAACAACGATATTATTATACATCGAGTCCAAGCATAATATATATTTGATAGTTAAATACTTTATGCATGAGGTAATAATGAGTTATCATATAAAGTCCAAATCTTATCATTGCCAAACAAGTCAAGCCTCGACAATGAACAAGTGTTATACCAATGCTTAAACATAATGTTTAACCTTATTAATAGCTTGGGTAAGAACCAAAATTCATATGATTTCGATGCACTTGTTTCTCAAGGCTTTATTTATAAATTTCAATGCCTAGTAATGTAAGGATTATTATAGCCTTTTATAATCTAACTTATAATAAAAGATCAAAAGGATAGTAGAAGCTTGAATAAGCTTGTTAATGCCCATATTAACTTGGTCCTAAAATCATGAACTATGATTGTTAAACTAAAAGAATTAGGCTTAAAACAATAAAGTGTATATAGATATAGTAATATGTATACACAAAAATCACTACTACTCTTAAAAGAGATCTATAGTACTAAGATGTAGGATATAAAACATACAAGTACATGATCTTTGAACACCGTAATGTTTACCAAGTTCTAAGTCAAAGCGAGTCGAGGTTAAGTTAGAATTTGGAGTTTAGATAATAAACTAACAGGATTTTATTGCACAACTTTTACATATAGTAGAGTACTGTGAAGTTGTCACATTATGTCGTTCATGAAGATAATAGGATTTCCAACCATGTCCTTGAAGATTTTTATGTAGAGGATATCTCATAAACTACAAGCGATGATAAGCTGATAATTTAACCATGTTGAGTCCTAATTGATATAGAGTTAAAAAAATTAATTTAGGCTTATGTTCCAAAGGGCTTAGGTCCATTTATATAATGATAAGCAGTGTTTTAATTATTATGATGATAATAGCAGTAGACTCTTATGTCTAAGGAGGAGTTATGAAATATTATCATGAGCTCTTCTAAAACTGGAAATCATTTAGAGTAAAGTTAAAAAGAAATCTTTACCTATCTTAAAGATCTTACTGATAAGAGACAAACAGTAGGGTGATAGTAATAACCTCTACGAAATAGAGACTGAGTAAAATAATATTGTGGATCAAATAAAAGAAACATTACTTTACCTTGCAAATTCTTGAGTCTTCTAAGCAGAAATTTTACTCTAGCAGTATATTCTATACTAATTGAAGTAATTCTGGTTAACACCTTAATAAACTTTTATTGGATAAAAAATTTACCTGTTCAGCCTGTAAAGAGCCAGAAATCCAGATACGTTAGCAATCGCTAAGTAAACCCCAGCTAGAAAATGACTCCTCACCTACTTGACATTCACACCATTAGTAGAACTAATTAATCGAATGCATATTACTTACATCACATATCAAAATTAAAACAACATTAATTTATATGTGTTAAAGTTAAATGGTTACTTTTATTTGTTTGTTTCATATCTTATATTAGCTGCTAGCAGTTATCTAACTGCAACTGTAACATTTTATGTTATCTCAAAATTTTAATTTTTTGTGAAAATTTGGGGTTTTTACAGTGTTAATATAATAAAATTACATCATGGATTATGAATCTAGAAACTAAAAGAGCATGAAAATAATTACACTATGCACGATTTAGAACTTGTTGCAATTATACATGCTTTAAACTTGTGGCGAAATTACCTCATTGGAAGAAAAATTATGTTAATGTCAAATAAGATAAATTTAAAATATTTATTTGACCAACAAAATTTGAATGCTAGATAGGCTAGGTGGGTGTCTTTCTTAAGTGAATACGACTTCAAAATAAAACACATAAAGGGAAAAGAAAACAAAGTTGCAGGTGCTTTGACTCGTCACACAAGCTTACTTTTTGCAAGCAACAGTTACGAATCAGATCTTAAATGCAAGAAATTTTGACACAGAATACCAAAATTTAAAAGAAAAGACTGTTGAAAATGAAAAGAACCAGATTAAAACATATTTTAGCCTAAATCGAAGAGGATTACTAGTGCATAAAAACAGGTTGTACATGCCAAATACAACATAAATCAAATTAACAGCCATAAATGAGTTACATAAACGACCTTATTCAGGACATCTTGGATACCAAAATATGATCACCATGATCATAAAGGACTTCTTTTGTCCTAACATGAAGAAAAAGGTAGCATAGTACTTAGCTCGCTGCATCAAATGCCAACAAGTAAAGGCAGAACACCAACATCCAACAGGGTTATTGCAACCGCTACCCATTCCGAAATGGAAGTGGGGAGTAATTAACATGGATTTTATAACATGCCTACCTAAAAATTTAAGGCAACATGACTCAATTATGGTCATAGAAGATAATTTAAGTAAAAAAACTTATTTTATTCCTGTAAAATCTACTTGTAAAGTTGTTAACATTGTAGATATTTTTATGAAATAGATTTTCAGGATACATGGCATACCAAAGATAATAATCTCAGATTTAGATGTAAAATCTACAGGAAACTTTTGGAAGGATTTGTTTAAAGGGTTAGGAACTCAGTTGAACTTCAATATTGTGTATCATCCTCAAATGATTGGGATGAGTGAAAGAGTAAACAAAGTCCTAGAATACATGCTAAGAATGTATGTAATGGTCAAACCAAGTAAATGGGAAGACTACTTACACTTAGTTGAATTTGCTTACAATAATATTTTTCAAGTATCAACTTGTATGAGTCTTTTTGAAATCTTGTATGGACACAAATGTAATACTCCAATTTCTTGGAGCAGTCTAGTTGATAGGTTAATGTTAGGACTTGAATTGTTAAAGGATATGGAACTAACCGGGAAACAGGTGCAACACAAATTGGAGTTTTCCCAAGACAGACAAAAAATTTATGTTGGCCTAAAAAGAACTCCTAGAGAGTTCTAGGTAGGTAAGCATGTATACATAAAGGTAAAGCCCAAGAAAATCTCTTTGAGATTGTGCAAGTATTCAAAGTTGGCACCCATGTATTACAGGCCATTTGAAATTTTTGCTAATGTAGGATTGGTTGCATACGAGTTGTCCCTACCAACTACTATCAAAGTACATAACATTTTTTACATTTCCATTTTGATGAAATATATTTATGATGCTAATCATGTGATCGATTGGAATATTATATAGGTGGAACCCGAAAGAGAGTTCCAGGTGGGACCAGAGCATATTCTTGACAAGAGAGAACTTTTACTCCAGAACCATACCATCGGACAAGTCAAGGTGCAATGGAAGCACCTTAGTCTGGAATAATCTACTTAGGAATTGGAAAGTGTTATGCGAGAGTCATATCCAATCCTATTCCAAGATGAAGATATGGAAGAATAAATAAAAAAGTTAATAACACCGAGGACGGTGTTATCCTCTAAGGGGAGGTGTATGTAATACACCAAGAATTAATAATTTATAATAATTTCTACTAAGATATTTTATTTTATTATTTTAAATATTTTTGACAGAAGGTAAAAAATAAAACAAATGTAATGAATTATTCTTTAATTAATAAAATATATTGAAGGGGATAGAAATGAAATAGATGTTGAAGAGTGTTTTCTGACCGATAAGAGGAAAAGACAAGTTCCTGTAGCTATTGAGTGAGAAATCAAGGTGCATGAGGCATGTTCCCCAAAATCAGGTCATAACTCTTTGTTGAGTGCTAAAGAGTAGGAGGCTCGTAAATGGCCAAGTCCTAGGAAAAACACTATATAATAGTATATCCATTAAGTAGACTTTGCTCTTGTGGTTCAACAAACAAGCTTGGGGGTTCTGGATCAAGTGATTTGGATGCTCTAGGAGGTGGTTGGGATGAATGGCTATTCCAATTCTATTTTCCCAGCAGTGGTGCCAGGTTTTTATTCTACCGCTTATTATTAAATATAGTTACAGTAGGATGTGTATTTTAATTTGAACTGTAGCTATATTCTTTAGACAGAAATATTTTATGCATATGTATAGGAAAAATATCTATGTTTATGTATTTTAATAATTTTTGTACAATGTTAGATTAATTATTTATGCATCTCAGATCAAGAATCCATACCCGAATCAAATATTGTTAGTAATGGGTACTATTGTAATATTTATTAAATTCCGAGCATAATCGTTTTTATTCTTCTTCTAGTTTCGAATCTGTATACTAGCTTCATTTAATTTATTTAATGTCTATAAATTATTCTCGTCAAAGCTATTCTCACTAAGTTAATCCGAGGGATAAAAACTATTGTTTTAAACAAATCAACTTTTATTATAGAATCTGGTTGAGAGCGCGAAAGTCCTTAGAAATTTTAATATATATAATAAATACATCCTATTAAAAGAACTTTGTTATAAATCCAAATATTACAGATTTAGAATGATGGATCAGGATCATTTGGATTTGATTTAAATATCTAAGAATAATCTACTTATGAAAATTATAAATCTAGATATGCAATACAACCAGCTATGATATCCATAACATATTCAACAAATCAATCAAGGATCCATGGTATCCTACGAAATATTACACTATCAGTTAACATTATAATCAATGCTACAATTTTCTAATTCAAACACCAAGATATCCTCTTAAACAACAAATCTTTCCAAAAATCAACGCATGACAATAAGTCCATCCCAGATGGAAACCGAGTGTCTCTAAACATAAACATTCAGATCTAAAAATGATTCTCACGAGAAACGCTTACAACTACTTCATAACCACGATTTCAATTGTTGAACAGAGGATTAACGATTTCTTCCCAGAGATATCAAAGACCCTATTGGTCGTAGCAAGAATCACAACTTTAAATCATATCAAATATAAAAATTATGATTCATAACAATGTGGCTGTAAGACCATTCAATGGCATCCACAATCGTTTAAAAAAAAATACAAGCTCTTAACCAGAAAACATCTAAGTGTGGAAAAACGGTTTGTGAAAGCCTAATTCAAAAAAGTTAAAAGAAAACCCGCAATATGCAATCCATAATTGCAGAAGGTTATTTTCAAAAAAGTTAAATGGAAACCGACAATCCATAATCCGCAATTGCGGAAGGTTAAATGTGGAAGGTCATTTTCAAAAATGTTAAAAGGAAACCCACAATCCGCAACCTGCAATTGCGTTGAGATGGGTGCGGAATGATCATTGCGGAAGGCTATTTGTGTAATGATCATTGCGGAAAGATAAATTTCAGAATATCATTGCAGAATGATCATTGCGGAAAGACTAATAAACTTAGAAGTTCAGCACTGAACAGATAAATGAATTGGAGCGTAATTTTTTAGAGCCGAGTTCAACGATTGAGGAAAATTTGAACGAACAAGTAAAGTTAAAAACGAACAATGAACCTTCAAAATTTAATAACGCCATGTTACAGTTAATTGGAGAATAAGATAATTTAATACAAAACATCACTTGTAGGTTGAAGAACACCTGATGATATTATTCCCTTAACAAACATCTACATTGTACAACCATTCATGTAACAATAAAGTATGTTTTAGTAACAGAACAAAAACTATGACATTTGATTTTAGCAGCATGTAGAGACTTTAATGACATGTCTATAAATATATATGTTATATCAAA
>LPNX010165205.1:86559-155132 GCA_001517045.1 Pseudotsuga menziesii
ACAAAATTTGGATATAATAATTGAATTAAGACCATGTCTATTATGTTGTAGATTGCACTTTGAGCATGGGCATGTGTCATATTCCTATCTAAATGCTATGGTATAGTATTGACTTAAATGTAATCTAATTGGAAAATCAATAAACTTACTTGGTGGAAAGGTTCTATATACCTTAGAAAACCATTGGGTGAACTTTTATGGAAAAATGGATTGATGGTTTTGGGAAAACACTGTTTTCACTAGGAATTGCATTAAAAATAATAATAACCATTATTTGTTTTTTTTGGGATGACAAGTCTTTTGAAAAGTTGCATAATCACTTAAGCTAAATCTAGTTGTCTTTTTTTTTAATTATTATAAATTTAATTAATCAAAATATAATTTTGATAAACAAATATATTACTAAACACTTATAAAAAGAGTCATTTTTAGGGATATACAATTTCTAAATATTTTCTTTAACTATTACCAATTTAAAATATATTTTTAATAAACAAATTAAAAAAAAAACATTAATCATTTTTAGGGATATACAATTTCTAAATATTTTCTTTAACTATTACCAATTTAAAATATATTTTTAATAAACAAATTAAAAAAAAAACATTAATGTAAAACACTTGCATAAATATAATGATCAATTCAATTTAAATAAAATTTATATAAACATAATCAATAATTCATTTTCTAAACATTTATATAAACAAATTTCTACAAATTTGATTTCTAAAAGAAATGAAGAAAACATTAAAAACTCAAAATGTATTATATGACCATTAAATCTTCACCTAATATATACATATTTTTTTACTAGGGGAATTGACAACTGGGGCTGGGCTGGAACTCGCGTGGCACGGGGTCCAGGGCTCCATTCCCTCTACCACTGTAATCCTAGGTGCCCCACACCCACCGTAAGACATGGGACATAGGTAAACCTGGGTGGGATTGATCTCATGACCTCCAATTTACAACAAGTGACTTCATAACAACGGAACCGCCAATGAGCCACACCCATGTGGGCTAACCTTCACCTAATATTAGAAACTATGTAATTGAGAATTGTTTTCATATAAATGGTTATCAAGGACGATTTTAAGAATACCCATGAAATTTATATGTATAATAAATGAGCTAATCTATATAATATATAGGAAAATGTGAAGGTTATTTTATCAATAATACAGTATGTATATATAGTTTTTGGGTTAATCTTTCATTTTATTATAGAATATTGTAAAATCGTGGCGAATCTTTCACTAAATTATAAGATATTGCAAAATGTGGTGAATATTTCACTGAATTATTAAATATTGTAAAACTTGGTGAATCTTTCATCAAATTATAAAACCTTGTAATGTCTTGGTGAATCTTTTTCTAGGAAGATTAAGCTTTTTGATTCTACGGATTACTAAGGTAGTGTAATAGAAGAGCATATACCAGAGATGGACTCTCTTGACTGCTAGACCCTCAAAGGAACACATGCTTGAATGAGGAGATGAGCGATTTATTTGTACATATCACAAGTAGTATTGGGTCACTCACAACTAGAGGTGTTGGTGAAACACAAATACACTAACTAGATTCAAGGAAATTGGGGACTCCACTTTTTATCTCATCCCTTAATGGTACAATAGACATGTGGGGACCTAAAACTTGGCATACCAACAAACTAATAGAATTGAACACTTTACACTATGGAGTGATTAGGGAACCCACCAACTATTATTACAATGTGGAGTATTATCGAGACCCATAACCTTAATATAGTGTATGAATTGCCAATTAGCTTATTTTCTAGATCTCTCATTTTTAAGATACCCTCTAAGTAAAAAGTTACTTTCTTATTTGTTTATAGATACAAATGCCACTTTTTCCCTTGTTTTGTTGACAATCAAAATATGAATTATGTTATTTGATTTAGAATTTTTAGAGTTAGTTAGAAACTTGCAATGGTTATTAGAAATAAGAACATACACTAACAAGAATAAAAAGCACATCAATGCATCAACATGCATGAACTACTTTGTTAAAGACTACTTTTTCTCAAATAAATTGAGTAGGTGTTTCTATCCATGTCCTTGAAATTTTTAAAAGCATGTAAAAGGAAGTATCGTGTTCCTACTAAATCATATATTTATCATACATAACTAGATCCATTTTTGGATGATGATAGAAATTACACATCAAAACAAATCACCAATTTTTTTTACTTCTAAATGACCCTCATAATTTTTTTATTATCATAAAACAAGTACCGAACCCAACAAATTTAGGTCACAAATAAAATTGACGAACTTAGCAATACGAAAAAAATCTACCGATCACGACGTCTCAATATAAATAAAAGAATCTACCAGAATGATTTGGACAACTCTATAACAAGACAACGAAAATAATGACCATTCCACTATATCCCTGCCATTATAATTGCTATACCTAAATCCTGTCACCATCATGTGTTGAGATCCTTAACCCATATGTTTGCCCTAAATCCCAAAACTTGGAGTGGAAACTTGCTCTGGATATCAATTCTACTTGAAAAAGGCTAGCACCACGCTTACCCTTTGGCTGATGAGCAGTACCTTGCTTAGCACCTCCTGTGTCTTGTTACAAAGAAGCGGTGCCACCACGAAAGTGCTTTGTTGTTGAAGCAATTCTCACCTAAACCACTCTATCATAAGGGAATAAAAGCGGCACCCTTGGTAAAATGGGAGAAAGAGAAGTTTCTCGAGGATTCTAGATCTTAATCCTCGCGTCCTCCCTTATCCCTATCAATATGGGTTAGTTGAGGTCAAGATTCCTCTTGGTAGGATCTAAGAGACACCTCACCCACAATTCTCTGAACTATCCCTATCCATTGAGCCTTATAAATACAAGCTCATGTCCATAGTTGAGGGGGAGGAAAAGAATAGTAGAGTTATGCTGCTGAATTGATACCCTGACCTAATCCATCAGAGAGAAATTGTGGAGCAGGTTGGGGCTATTGGGGACAAGGTGTTAGTATTGTGAAGGAGTGTCTCAACACTAAGGCACATGGTTGTACGCTCTTTCATTTATTTTCTAATGCAAAGTTGATTTCCTTCCCACATGTTTGTTGTGTAAATATTGCATATATCTTATTGGACTCCTTAGTCACTAATATGGACGTGTAGATGTTTTTCTGGTATCTTTGATGTCTTTGTATGTTTGATATGTCTTACAGGTAGACAGGTCTTTCGTCAGAGTTATATTCCAGGCTTCTATAATGTTCAGGGAAGGTCTTCAACCGAGTTATTCAGTCATTTGTTCTGGATCTGAACCATTCAGACAAAAGGAACAACTTATGTCCGCAGAAGGTGCATTATTCCTGATTACAAATCTGGTGACTCCGCTGGGTAGCAAAGAAAATTTTAGTTGATCTGATCTTCCTGAGTCCTTGAACCCTTGTCTGAATCTAGGCTCCAGTTTCTAACTCTCTTCAGTCATATCTCCCATCTGACTTAGTGAATTTTTGTTTAAAACTTTCAGATGTGAACCATTTTAACCTTATATGCTCTTTTTTACTGTCAATTCATCAGTATTTACCTTGATTTGATCAATTTTTAACTTGAATTCTCGCTCTCCTTGTGTTTTGGATACATTCAGGGAACCGCACATGTGCTGTTGGCAAGAAGCGGCGCCACTTCCTGAACTCTGTTAGCCATAAGTGGTGCCACCGCCTAAACCTCGTTAGCCAGATGCGGTGCTCATCCAGAACCGCTCTGTCCAGACGCCTCCAGTGTGGTTCCAGGTAGGCCTTGTTCCAGAACTTGTTTTTTATCATTTTTTGCAAAAAGTTGGATTTTGTTTGCTTTCAGCCCTGCACTGTCAGGTTTGTGTGTTTGAATCTATATGCTCATGGTTGAAATTCTGTGGTAAAAATTGGTTTGATTGAAGAATTCAAAAGCTATATTAGGCTTGTTGATTGTTTGTGTGCTTTCATGCTTGTTGGTTGTGATTTTGAAAGGAATTTTTGAAAGCTTTGGTTTCATATTAGATCTCTTTTCATTTCATTTATAAAAGACTGAAAGAAAAACCACTTGATTATCATCTTAATTTCATTTTTTCCATAGAGGACTTCTTTTTGCTTATTAAAAAGATTTTTTTTTGATTGAGATTAGGTCATTTTTATTACTGAGCATAGGGCATTGGATCTCTGATTAGCCTCACAAGCTTTCAGGTTCTCTTTGTTCTTTTGTCTCTCTTGCATTATTACTATCTCATCAAAATAAAAAATAGTGTAGTTTTAAGTTAGATCTATCTATGTTTAAAAGAAAAATTGAAAAAATAGAGTGCATATGCATATAGAGTGCTTGTTGTTTTTCTTTTTAGGAAAATAGACTCTTACCCCTTTGATTGCTTTCAAAAAGAAAATTGAATTTGGAATGTGTTGCTTGTCTTTGGATTTGATTTGTTCAAAGTAGTTATTTGGGAATTTTTGGTTTTCAAAACGAAAAGAAAATACTCTCTTTCCCTCCCGTAAGTAGGCATACCACAAATGGTAAAGTGAAATATTTGCATCTACATTCTGCATGGTTTTACTTTTCTGTCAAAATTCCATGCATTCACCTAACCATCCACTTTAAAATTAATGGTAGTTATAAGCTTAAAATTTACATAGCATTACATCCCGGGCGTCGTTAAGCATAGGAGTTGTCGTTACTCGTCTGCATTACATCCCAGGATTCACGCGGTTATTCCACGTACCATCGGTATATCGAACGGCCTTTCATGTACCCTTGAGGGATATAGAAAGGTACTTCATGTACTCGATTGTATATAGGAAGGCCCCTTGTGAATGGC
The DNA here is from genome assembly GCA_001517045.1 of Pseudotsuga menziesii. Taxonomy (NCBI): domain Eukaryota; kingdom Viridiplantae; phylum Streptophyta; class Pinopsida; order Pinales; family Pinaceae; genus Pseudotsuga; species Pseudotsuga menziesii. Next base: position 91,381 of record LPNX010165205.1, read on the forward strand.
TATGCATTAGACAACACTACTACCTATTTGAGCTCCCACGTACCTTGTGTATATCGGGAGACCCCACTAGGATACCTTATATATCTGAGAAAATCCCTTTGGCCGTCTTACTTGGAGCCATAAACCGAAAAAAACATTTGGGGAGATTAATACACACGTACCCTTGAGGTATATCGCGAGTGGCACCTTCTTGACAATCCTGGTGAGAGACCTTACTATCTGAACTCCTCCTGTCATTTAAGTGTGCTTGTTTGACCTATAGCTTAAGTAGGGAATTTTTAGTGTGTTTTCTAGTTTTGAGACCCTAGGTTAGATATGAACTATACAAACTGGCTGAATTAAGACAGTCCAGAAGAGTACGGGGCTTGCCACCTGATTTTATTCCCGTTTCAAGAGAAAATCCTATGGAATCTATTGACCAAGGAGTTGCTACCAACTCCCAAGTGGGAGAAAATGTGGTTGCAGAAAGCGGAGATCCATATCCTTCGCAAGGTCCTCCCTTGGTCCAACAACCTTCTATGGGAAATATCTCTTTCCATTCTCCCATGGAAGGTCATGTTGATGATACTACCCGTCTAGATTATGGTCCCAATGCTCCATTCTGGGATACCTTTATGGGTCAGGATATTGCTTCGTTTGGCACCCATCCAACCTCTTCTGAAGATATTTCACCAAATGAAGAAGAACGTAGACAATACCAGACAACTATTCTTCGTGCAAGATAACTAGATAAGAAAATAGATAGCATATTAGGTACACCACCACCTTGTTCAACAATTTTTCCTTGTAATCTGGACCCTTGGCCTGTGGGATATCACTCACTTACTGATTCTATGAAACCCATCGAACCTATTATAGATCACAATGTGACTCCACATAATCCAGGTCAAACTACCAACCCCACCACCTCCCATATTATGTCTGTTCCAAATCCTCCCGAGGTCTTCCACACCTGGGGCACAACATTCAATTCCTGTTTCATCAATACCTTCTAGTGCCAGGGGGAAACCCTCGACACGACCTATGTTACCTGTCACTGGAATTGTAGCTAGTCATGGATAGACCTCTACTATAGAGCAATCTATAGTTTATGTCCCTCCTACCCACACAAATGTGGTTAACCCCCCATCCAGTTCAGGTCAACCCTTGGGGGCACAACCAGTAAGCAATCAAACCTCGTGGGGGTATGGTTACACAACAAATCAAGTACCTGTAGGAAATTTAAATTACCAACCTAACCCTACAGGAATTCCTTATGCTGGAATTCCATATACTAGTAATACTTTCACGCTATGGGGGAAAACTAACTGGTATTACATGCCAGCTATGGGAGGGATACCTATACATACTGCGGGGGGTGCCGACTGAACACCTTATGGAGGTCCTCCCCCTAGAGGTCCTAATGGTCCTGGAGGGCCTGGTGGCTTTCCTCCTTATGGTCCTAATGGTCCTGGTGACCCTAGGGGGCCTGGTGGATTCCCTCCTAACGGTCCCGGAGGGTTTGGTGGCCCTCCTCCTAATGGTTCTAGAGGCTCTGAAGGTTTACCTCCCAGGGGTCCCGGAAGGTCAGGTGGTCCTCATCCTAGTGGTCCAGGTGGTCCCAATGGTCTTGGTGGTCTCGGAGGCCCTGGTGGTCCTCCTCCTAGAGGCTCCGGTGGTCCTAAGGGTCCCTATCCTAGAAATCAACCCCCTACGGGTGGATCTTCTGGTGGTTCTTCATCACAAAAACCTGTCTATCAGTATACTTATTGTCCTACTAGTACTTATATGCCATATCAATACTACCGGTACATGCAACCTAATCGCCAGTTACCTTTCCTAGCAACTTTGGACTTGCCTGATTTATCCAAGTTGATTAATGATCCCATCCGACATAATCCATCGTGGCATCCCATTCCAATAAAGTTACCATCACACATTCCAAAGTTCAATGAGAAGCAGGGAGATGATCCCAAAAACCATGTCATGACATTCCATTTGTGGTGTTCTTCGAACTCCCCTATGGATGATTCAGTTCATTTAAGACTCTTCCAGCGAACTTTGATCGGTACCGCCGCGAAATGGTACATTGAACTTCCGCAACATTCATTTGGGGATTTTGGTTCTTTGGAAACTTTCTTTCTTACACACTTTCAGTTTCGTATCCGTTATGAAACGGGTACAGATCTCTTAACTTCTCTACGGCAGAACACCTCCACACACATATCCGATCATATCCATGAGTGGAGAAGGTGGAGAAGACTTATTAAGGCTCCTATCCCGAATCAATTGTTAGCTGATTGGTTTACTAAATATTTGTTTCCTCCAATCGCCCGAGATGTGGCTATGGACAGTGCCGTTACCGAAGAACAAGCCATTAGTCGAGCCCAATATTTGGACTTGGTTTATTCCCAGTCCGGAACATTGTATGACTTGATCCCTCAAGCTCCTCGCCCAAGCACCGATCCTGCTAAGCCACTAGTAGAAACCCCTGTTGATGGGATTATTGGTTCAATCCAATCCCTGTCGACAGCAAAACCTGCCAAGAAACCCCAAACTTCCACCCCTGCTCCTTCAACTACCAAGGTTTCCTCCAAGGTCAATTCCATTCAAAGTACTCAAACACCCGGCAACAATAAAAAGAAAGGTAAAGCTAAAAACAAAAATCCTGGAAACTAATAGGAGAATCCAAAACCAACCATCAACATGAACGATAGAGGTAAAAGAAAAGAGAAATATCCATGTCTGCTATGTGGAGGTGACCACTTCATGAAAGAGTGTCCTTGTTGTGAAGAAATCATTCAATTTTTGAAAACAAATCCCGCTCCTGCAGTTCTCACAGATCCTTTTCCCTCTCAACAACAGCTGATAGAACACATGTCTAATCAGGGAAACTCTAGTTCTTCAAAGGAAATTCGCATGATGTCCTCAGACACTATTAGTTTGCAAACTCGAAGTTAGAATTATGACAAACCCATAGATAAGAAAGAAGACAATTCTTCTTCAGGAAAAGCTCCCTCTACTAGTTCTCCCGAGTCCTTGTCTACTGTTCCCCTAACCATCGAGAAACCTAATCTCGACATGGTTTTACGTCCACCCAAGAGTACTCTTAGGAAGGTTGTTTTTAATCCTAATGCCAGAGCTGCCCAATTTTATAATGTAGTTGAATATCTTGCTCAGGCACCATGTGCAATGTCTACCTTGGAAGTACTCCAAACTTGTCCTACACAGTGCAAAAAATTGTTAACTACGTTAGGAGTTTTATACCCAGACAACACTAATTTGATTCATTTCAATGTCAAGAACTATAAGTCTAGACTACCTCACAAACTCACTTTCCAAATCATAACGAAAGTAGTCAAAAAGAAGGTCTTTAGAATTGTCTTAGACGAAGGAGCTTCAACTTCGGTTTTGTCCTTGTCTTGTTGGAAAGCTATTGGCTCTCCCGAGCTTGTAAAATCACCAACGACTCTGAAAGCCTTTGATGGACAAGGTTTCTATCCCCATGGTCTCATACCAGCCCTTTCAATCAAGCTTGGGGTAAAAGCTCTTTCTATTCAAGTGGAAGTAGTAGATGCCTCGTTAGACTACAACCTCCTTTTAGGAAGAAATTAGTTTTATGCCATGACTGCTGTCGCTTTGACGGTATTTCGAACTGTCCGATTGTCACCATTGACCAGCTCTATTTCTGTATGTTGGATGTTACTACCTCTATGGCTAATAACATCCCTATGTTAGGCTAGTCCCCTCCTCCTTACCAGTCAATTGGGGTAGGCATGCTGAAGGATTCGTCCCTTATGGGGATTTTTCTGTCAACTCCTCCTAACATAGACATGGCAACAGTAAATATGATTTCGTCATTTGATTATGACCCAAAGGAAAAACAAATTGTTGAGTCCATCTCATTGAGTCTGCATGAAGAAATGTACAATGTTATCCAAACCCTTTCCAATGACTACACTGATGAGCTTCATCTGGTGGCTTCAGACCCTTACCACCTGCCCTACTGGTTAGAACCCTCTCTTCCTATTCTGGATTATCTCTCCCAGACTTTTCCTTCCGATGATTCCATTATGGAGATCATGAGTATGAATGAGCCTATATGGGAGGATCATAATCATAGATCCTCGTTCCTCCCCAACACCAGTTCGGTAGACCATGATTTTGCATCCCTCTTTTCCATTGATATTTTCAACACACCTCAAACTCCTATATTGTTGCATAACATAGATTCTGAAGGAAACCTATGCAACATTACTTAAACAAATCCAATTGACATATCATCCAAGCCTGGCACCCTTGAGCATGTTCATGTTGGGAAGAATTGCTCAGCAGAAGAATCTGAAGCATATCGAGCACTTTTCAAAGAATTATGAGATGTTTTTTCCTTACGAAGAAATGTCAGGGATAGACCCATCCATTGTGGTCCACAAAATAAAAAACTATCCCACTGTAAAACTTGTCAGGAAAAAACTAAGGCAAGTCCATCCACAGAAAGCCGCAACTATCAAAGCTGAAATAGAGAAACTTCTTAAAGCAAGGTTTATTTATCCCATACCTCTAACAAAATGGGTATCGAACGTTTTCCATGTCAATAAAAAGCAGGGCACCATTAGAGTCTGCATCGATTTCATATATTTGAACAAAGCTTGTCCCAAAGACAACTTTCCCACTCCACATATCGACCATATTATCGACAACTGTGCCGAAAGTGTCATCTTTTCATTTATGGATGGCTTTTCAAGTTATAATCAGATTGAGATTTTACCCAGCGATCAGCACAAGACAACATTCATTTTCCCATGGGGAACCTTTGCATACAGGAAGTTACCATTTGGCTTGAAAAATGGTGGAGCCATGTTCTAGGGTGCTATGTCCTATGTGTTTCATGATATAAAACATATTTTTGAACCGTACCTTGATGACCTCCCAGCTCATTCACAATGATGGGAGGACCACCCTGGTCATCTTCGAGACATTTTCCTGAGATGCCGTCATCATTATAACATACAGGTCAATCCTCATAAATGTGTTTTTTGCATTGAGACAGGACACCTGTTAGGTTTTGTGGTTTCTAAGGATGGCATCTGGATAGATCCATTGAAAATTAGCTCTATTTTAGCTCTACCAGCCCCAACCAACCTTCTAGAACTCCAAAGTTTGCAAGGGAAGGAAAAATTCCTCCGCTGTTTCGTGTGCAATTTTGCAGAGAAAACACACAGTTATATGCCTCTCCTTAAGGACACTCCGTTCTTTTGGGATGACCAAGCCCAACGAGCCTTTGATAATCTCAAACAAGATCTGACTCATTCACCTGTGATACACCCCCAGATTATTCAAAGGATTTTCTCTTATACATTGCTGCCTCCACTACTACCATCGCTATGGTTTTGGTGCAGGAGAATCTCGACGGTTAGGAGCACATGATCTACTATGCTAGTAAGAATCTCATGGATTTCGAAACTCGATATTCATGCGTGGAGAAATTAGCATTAGCCATGGTCATTGCTATTCATAAATTTCGTCACTACATTTTGCTTCGCACAACCACCGTATTGGCAGACTAGAACCCTATGTATTACATCTTGACTCATCAGGTGCTCAGGGGAAAGTACTCCAGATGGATAGTCATCCTATAAGAGTTTGATCTGGAATTTGCCAAAGCTACATCAAAGAAATCCCTGGTCTTTGCTGAGCTCATGTGTGATCTTCCCTGTGCTTCGACGGAATCTGAGCCCTGTGATTCATTCCCAGATGAATTCCTGTTCTTGATAAGCACTACTGAACCATGGTATGGAGATTTGCTCATTTATCTCCAGACACAAATATTTCAGCCCACTCTATCTCGTGACAATTGCTGTCGTATCCGTCACCACGCAAAATACTACCTCATCTTGAATGACACTTTGTATAGATGTGGTATCGATTCCATTTTCCGGTGAAGCCTTACCGATGAGGAAGCTAAACAAGTTTTGATTTATTTCCACTCTAGAGCATGTGGTGGTCATCTATCTGGGATGGCTACAGCCCAAAAAATCCTTCATGCTGGCTATTTCTGGCCTTCAGTCTTTAAAGCTTGTCATGAGGCTGTTAAGAAATGCCCACCCTGTCAACATTTTTATCTGAAAAAATGCACTCATCCCGCTCCATTGCACCCCCTCATTGCCGTTGGCGCTTTCGCCAAATGAGGGATTGATTATATGCATTGTAAGCCTACCTAAGTAGGGGGGCATGGCCACATCATCGTAGCTATTGATTAGTTTACAAAATGGGTTGAGGCCATGTCTACATATGTAGAGGACGGTAAGACTGCTACTATCTTCCTGTTCAATCATGTGATAGCAAGATTCCGAGTCCTGCAGTCCATAGTTACTGATCACGGATCACATTTCCATAATGAAATGATGGAGGAACTAAGTGCCAAGCTAGTTTTTCATCATGAAAACTCTACGCCCTATTATCCGTATGCTAATGGTCAGGTCGAGGCCATTAACAAAGTTTTGAAAATGATGCTTCGTCGGATGGTTGGAGACCATAAATCCAACTGGCACCATATCCTTTTCTCCTTCAGATGAACTATTTTATGAAAAGGACCCTGTGGAGTCTTCTTTTGTGGTCATTCAAACTCTCTAAACATGAACGATACCGAGTTAACTTTCATTGGACTCGTTAAATCAAACATTGAGAGACCCTCTTTGGGGAATGAACCCCTCCTCTCTCAGCTTTGTAAAACGTATGAGTTTGGACTTGTCTTCAGATGAGCTATAATGAGATTTTGTTACCCTCTTTGAACTCATAAAAATGAAAAGAGGCACTCATCATCCATGATGGGGAAAATGGGAAGGGAATCATTTTGCAAATAACTGGTAGTTTGTCGTTAACTTTGAACATGGCACTTGTCTGCATATCATTGCAGTCAATTGGGTATTCAACTGATCACCATGATGATCCACTTTCATGAGTCATGTCACTCCTTTGAGTCTTTCAAAAGAATGCATTGTCCACCATTAGATTGTGTGTTTTTCTGGTCTAGTCATGCTGCCAAATCTTTTGTCGTGTCACCTGATGTTCAAAGGGAAGTTGAAGAAGTTTACATCTACAGTCAAAATAGTCTCTATGTCAGTACTTTTGAGTCAATCTTATGGTTTCCTCATTCACATCATTCCAGAACTTTGTTCCAAGTTTTGTGTTGTCAATGTGGGACTCATCATGGCCCCTCCTTCGATGAGACTATTACTGTCGACATCAGCTCATCATCCAGGAAATAGTCTTAGAAACAAATTTAGTACCTTGAGATCTGTATGCCTCAATGACAGATTCTCTCACTCTCAACATAGGTTCACATCATCGACCTTTGATTGATATAATTGAATGGGTGTTCGACATCAAGACATTTATTGACCCTCAGTAGATTGTACTAGGGTACCTTGGGAATCATTAACATCAATGGTGATCTCCCTCACACTTGTTAACGATTCACATCATTGGCTATTAATCAAGTGGTTTCTACCAAGTTTGTCTTCAGAACATTGTAATCACATGGATAGAATCATACTTTGTGGAAAACAAGACGAAGACCCTGGGTACTTGTTTAGCACTCATTGCTTTCCCTAGGTTGCGATGGAGTTTTGTATTTCTAGAATGGATCCACATTTATATGGTCATGGCTATGCTCAAATTTGCATTTGTATGACATAGATCTATGTTGTATGTCTGGTAGCTATGTCCAAGTTTGAGTCCTCTATCACATGGATCTATGCTATATTCTAGTAGCCATGGTTGTTTGTTCCTCTCATGGATCTGCCTTGTATTGGTCTGCAACCATGAGTTGGTTACATTTGTCTATGATTTAAAAGTATTGATGTAATTTAGATGCCTACTTGACGACATTCTCCAATCAAGTTGACTCTTACCTTGAAGTGACAACTTGTTCTCTCAAATCTCTCGCTTATCGTATCCCTCTAATCCTCATGCTTTGGGGGGAATTCTGTTATACCTAAATCCTATCACCATCATGTGATGAGATCCTTAACCCCTATGTTTTCCCTAAATCCCAAAACTTGGAGTGGAAACTTGCTTTGGATATCAATTCTACTTGAAAAAACCTAGCACCACGCTTACCCTTTGGCTGATGAGCAGTACCTTGCTCAGCACCGCTTGTGTCCTACTATAGATAAGCGATGCCATGGCAGAAGTGCTTTGTTGTTGAAGTGGTTCTCGCCTAAACCGCTCTGTCATAAGGGAACAAAAGCGGTACCCTAGGTAAAATGGGAAAAAGAGAAGTTTCTCGAGGCTTCTATATCTTGAGCCTCGTGTCCTCCCTTATCCCTATCAATATGGGTTAGCTGAGCTTGAGATTCCTCTTGGTAGGATATTAGAGCCACCTCACCCACAATTATCTCAACTATCCCTATCCATTGAGCTTTATAAATACAAGCTCATGTCCATAATTGAGGGGGGGGGGAGAAGAACAGTAGAGTTATGAAGCTGAATTGATACCCTGACCTAATCCATCAGAGAGCAATTGTGGAGCAAGTTGGAGCTATTGGGGACAAGGTGTTAGTCTTGTGAAGGAGTGTCTCAACACTAAGGAACACGGTTGTAATCTATTTCATTTATTTTCTAATGCAAAGTTGATTTCCTTCCCACATGTTTGTTGTGTAAATCTCGCATATATGTTATTGGATTCCTTAGTCACTAATATGGACGTGTATATGTTTTTCTCATAGCTTTGATGTCTTTGTATGTTTGATATGTCTTGCAGGTATACTTGTCTTTCGTTAGAGTTATATTTCAGGCTTCTATAACATTCAGGGAAGGTCTTCAACTGAGTTATTCACTCATTTGTTTTGGATTTGAACCATTCAGACGAGAGGAACAATGTCTATCCGCAGAAGGTGCATTATTCCTGATTACAAATATAGCGTAGATCCATGTGATAAAGGACTCAAAATTGGACATAGCTACCAGACATACAACGTAGATCTATGTCATACAGACACAAATTTGAGCATAGCCACAACCATACAAATGTGGATCCATGCTTGATATACAAAACTCCATCGCAACCTGGGGAAAGCAATTTATTCTAAACAAGTACCTAGGGTGTTAGTCTTATCTTCCACAAAGTACGATTCTATCGATGTGATTACAATGTTCTAAATTCGAACATGGTATAAACTCCTTGATTATCGGCCAGTGATGTGAACCATTAACAAGTGCGAGGGAGATCACCATTGATGTCAATGATTCCCAAGGTACCCTAGTACAATCTACTGAGTGTGAATAAATGTCTTGATGTCGAACACCCAGTCAATTATATAGATCAAAGGTCAATTATGTAAACCTATGTCGAGAGCAAGAGAATATGTCATTGAGGCATACATATTTCAAGGTACTAAATTTGTTTCTAAGAATATTTCTCGGATGATGAGCTGATGTCGACAGAAATAGTCTCGTCAAAGGAGGGCCATGATGAGTCCCACATCGACGACACAAAAATCGAAAAAAAGTTCTAGAATGATGTGAATGAGGTAACCATAAGATTGACTCAAAATTACTAACATAGAGACTATTTTGACTGCAGATGTAAACTTGTTCAACTTCCCTTTGAACATTGGGCGACACGACAAAAGACTTGGCAGCATGACTAGACCAGACAAACACACAATGTGATAGTGGACAATGCATTCTTTTGAAAGAGTCAAAGGAGTGACATGACTCATGAAAGTGGATTGTCATGGATATCAGCTGAATACCCAATTGACTGAAATGATATGCAGACAAGTGCCATGTTCAAAGGTAACGATAAACTACCAGTTATTTGCAAAATGATTCCCTTCCCATTTTCCCCATCACAGTTGATGAGTGCCTCTTTTTGTTTTTATGAGTTCAAAGAGGGTAACAAACACTTGTTATATCTCATCTAAAGACAAGTCCAAACTGATATGTTTTATGAACCTGAGAGAGGAGGGGTTTGTTCCCAAAAGAGGGTCTCTTAATGTTTGATTTAACGATTCCAATGAACGACCATGGAAGAAGACTCCATAGGGTCCTTTTTTGTAAAATAGTTAATTTGAACCTAAAAAGTGATAAACTACCGTCAGATGAATGACTCTTCAAGTGCTTTAACGAGCGTGAAGAAGACAAGATCACTCGACAATCTTTTCGTATTTAAGGAGCCCGAAAATAGTTTAAATAAGACTCCACTAGGTATCTTTTCATAATGAGGGATTTTACGAGTCTGAAAAGAATCGAAAAAGGACTTGGACCTTTGATTCTAAGTTTCGAGAGCATGACCAAAGTGTTGCAGTAAATGCTCAAAGACTTTTTCCATTTTATGGTAGTGCAAAAAAGTAAAAAACAAACTCCCAAAATGTTTACTGCTACCGCCTTGTATCCAACACCGACTTGAAAAACAAGTGTTAAATTCTCCAATAACCGATATTAAAATATTATGATTGATATATTTTGAGTAATAAATGATTTTAAAACAAAACTATAACATGTCAAAACCTAAAATATATATAAAAGTTATGTAAATAGTAAAAAATCAAAACATTTTACCATTTACCCATAGTGGAGAGCCTTTGGAGCATTTTTTTGGCCAAATTTTTAGTCAATGATATTGGGAGAATCTACCGTTGGATTCATGCACCATCAGTTCCAAGTAATAGCTTAAACCCTACTCTTTCATTTCATTCTTTCAATTTTGATTTTTGGTGGTGTTTTGGGCCTATTGGGTGAGCCCTAAAACCATGGAAACGAGCACCACTCTTATTTCTTGTGGGATAAGAGGTACCCCACTAGAACCGCACTGAAAACACCGCACACAGGTGGTGCCAACGCCTGTCCTCAATGGAACATAGACGGTGCTAGCCGTGGGTAAATAAAAATGCATGCACAATAAAAACTAGCTCAAATTTGATAATTTGAATGATTGGAAATGTTTTTAATTGGTCTTGTGATGGTTTTTGACAGGTTCCCATTGATAAAAAATGGTAATATGGAAAGAGAGGCAACATGACAATGATGATGCTTTTGTTGAATGAAACGCGGGTTGTATCGCCACGTTGAGAGACCGTGGACTTCTAAAGTTCTTCCGTACACCCAGCATGGTGTCACATGAGTGACTATTAGAACATATGCTCCAGATGTGGAATCCAGAGCAACAATATTTTGAAGTTGGTGCTCACATATTGACAATTAAAGTAGAGGACATCTACTTCCTAACAGGCCTATCAAGACGGGGTGCTCCCATGTCTTTGACTAGTTCTCGTGGAGGGGACATTACTACTCAGGAGTTGATAAACTGCCATTGCATTCCTGGGACCAATAAATTGGGGAAGAAAAATACCATAAAAGAAGTGATGGATGGCCCACTATGGATAATTTTGTTTACCATGCAGAGAGTGGCGGGAAGCCAAGGGGTACACCAGGCATCTAGAGCGCATATGCTCTATGCCATAGAGGCCATGGTGGAGTTCCCAAATTTGTAATAAGGAATAATGCACCTTCTACAGATAGAAGCCATTCCTCTGGTCTGAATGGTTTAGATCTAGAACAAATGAGTGAATAACTCAGTTGAAGACCTTCCCTGAACGTTATAGAAGCCTGGAATATAACTCTGACGAAAGATTTGTATACCTGTAAGACATATCAAACATACAAAGACATCAAAGCTACCAGAAAAACATCTACATGTCCATATTAGTGACTAAGGAATCCAATAACATATATGCGAGATTTACACAACAAACATGTGGGAAGGAAATCGACTTTGCATTAGAAAATAAATTAAAGAGCTTACAACCATGTGCCTTAGTGTCGAGACACTCCTTCACAAGAGTAACACCTTGTCCCCAATAGCTCCAACTTGCTCCACAATTGCTATCTGATGGATTAGGTCAGGGTATCAATTCAGCAACATAACTCTACTATTCTTCTCCTCCCCCTCAACTATGGACACGAGCTTGTATTTATAAGGCTCAATGGATAGGGATAGTTGAGAGAATTATGGGTGAGGTGGCTCTAAGATCCTACCAAGAGGAATATCGAGCTCTACTAAGCCATATTGATAGGGATAAGGGAGGACACGAGTCTCAAGATCTAGAAGCCTCAAGAAACTTATATTTTTCCCATTTTACCCAGGGTACCGCTTTTGTTCCCTTATGATAGAGCAGTTTAGGTGAGAACTGCTTCAACAACAAAGCACTTCCGCAATGGCACTGCTTCTCTATAACAGGACACAGGTGGTGCTGAGCAAGGTACCTCTCATCAGCCAAAGGGTAAGTGTGGTGCTATGTTTTTTCAAGTATAATTGATATCCAGAGCAAGTTTCCACTCCAAGTTTTTGGATTTAGGGCAAACATAGGGGTGAAGGATCTCATCACATGATGGTGATAGGATTTAGGTATAACAATAATTAGTGTGCATTCATTTATATTACAAACATACCAAACATGAAAAATAAAATACATAAAATATGAACATATACTCTCTCATTAATGCCTTAGATATAAAAATAATCGCAGAGCAATATCCTCATAAAAGCGCATTTTAAACAATTGGGTAAAATTTAGTTTGAATATATAAAACCCTTGTAGCGTCTCTCCATCAAGAGTAGCATCTGCTAACAATATATTAATGCTAGTCAATAGTTTAAAAATGAGAACACATAAGATAAATCATATATTTTGATCTCTATAACACTTTCACCGAACCAATACTTCTAGGATAGAATAAAACCCTAATAACACCGAATGATCCCTAAGAATCAAAAGTGCCCTAGAATTCAACAAGCCTAAAAAAATATCCGTGATAAAAATTATGATAAAAGGTAAATTTACAATATAATAATATATTGTAGTTGTGGATAAAAAGAATAAAAAACATGATAAAAAACATACCATGTTAATTATTGGATAAAAATCATGATGCAAGTTTGTATTCTCTGATGAATTGCATGCACGACATTCCCCTTCAAGACATGAGATATCGGCAATGGATATGTTATGCTAAGATTAAAATGTCGAGAAAAATAAGAATGAAAAGTGGAATCACATCAACCAAAACCTTTACCTTGCAAGCGTAATGGGATGTGGCTGAACCATAATTCACTGTAGCCTTTATGTAGAACAAAATAACCCTTGAGTTTCCCTCCAATACTGAAAATCGAGGGATCAAAGAAGGTATCACATGAAATTGACTAAAAATGCAGGTGAATTCAACCATATGCCTAAATTTCATGGAAAATGGAGGGTGAAATAACCTCTGGGAGCCTCCCTCCATTACTGAAAGTTGGGGGTAAATGAATGATTTCACTAGAATTTCTCTAGAAATTTGTGGCGAAATATAGATTGGAGGGGTATTTTGCTAGGGAGAAAATAGTGGTTTTCATTTTCCTCATTGATATATGGGAGGCTATTCATTTTGGATTTTTTTTTCTAATAAATATTGGGTGAATATATTTTAGCTGAAAAAACCATTTCCATATAAGAAAATATCCCACTAAAATTTTGTAACCCATTAATATAGCCCCTAAAGTTATCCATGATGGTTATTGTTTTGTATTATATATCAAAAAGAGGTTGTCAAATTGTTCAACATTGTAATACAACCAACTAAGAATGTATGTTACACATAGTAATCAAAATATTTAAAAGTTTCAAAAAGTCAAGTTCAAACTGTCCATACCGTTGCTTCTATAGCCACTACTAATGCATCTATAAGAGTAATGATTGAGAAATTGTCTTATGAGTAAAATACATTTGCAAACCATATCAAATTTAACCATGAGAAGTACCTAGCTCCTTGGGAGCTTCCTCCATGTGCCCATCAATTGAAGAAATATAGGAAGTATGTGCATGTTGTGTGTCAACTTGGACCCGCTCCTTTTTATTCTCTTCACAATTCAACCTTAACTTAAGTCCAGAGGATTCAATAGACACTTCTAGTTTCGGTTCCTTTTTTTCAGCTAAGAAACTAGGGAATTGCTCAAGTTAAAGAAATTTCACCTTATCCTGCAGAACTCAGATATGTTCTGCATGTTCATTAGTGTTTTCCTTCAAATGATCAAGCTCAATCTTTGTCATGACCAATTTTCTCTTGAAGTTATTAACATGTGTGTTAACTACATCACATTTCCTTCTCGCAATTGATAAGTCACACACATGACTAGTTTTCCAATTCTTATCTCATGTCTCCATATTTTGTATTGCTTTAGCCATTGTGTATTATGTTTCATCATGAAGACATTCACATCTATGAACTGCATTCTCCATATTCTCTGGAAAAATATCCATGGTATTATAATTCTAGCTTAAATTCACCTATCCATTAAAAATATGTTTGTGTTTGACAATGGAGAAGCATTCCATCCAATTCCACTTCACACAGTCACTAAGAACCTTTTTTGCATTAAATAGTGCAATAAATGTGTTTATCCAAGCAATTTCCTAGAGGGATGAGTCTCCTTTTACCTCAACGGTGGTCGTTTGAAATATAGAGCACAGTGAAATCATAGTCGATTGTGAGAAGAAATCAATACAACACCTAGGATTATTACCACATGAAAGATGAAGATCAAGAGTATTCTTCATAAATGAATTCCTAATGACTATGGTATTAGATGGGACTTGAGGATATTCATCACCCATGTGCATGGAATTGTATGTGACACTTGTTGATTTGGCTCATTAATAAATGTGATTTTGTGAATAGTTATGACTTAGGGGATGGTGGATATAGATCTCTCCCCCTTTTTTCTGAGACACATGCCTTGTTCTAGATTACATATTAATTTGCATGTAATTAGCCTTTTTATTTAGCTTGAAATAGACATGATAGACTTTAAATTCCTTAATATTGTTGATCAACTGATGTATTCTTTGTAGCAATTGACAGAGTATCATGTCCTTGGGGAGTGCCTTGAGAGATATATTTTGTATCATCACCATTGAATCTCCCACGATGAGCATGTGCCCAATCCTTATTTCTTTGGCTTGATTTAGCCCTTTCCAAAGCGCAAGAGCCTCCACTTGATTATTTCTGGAAATTCTTAATCCCCATGCATAGGTATGTTTTGTGTTTCCTATGGGGTTGAGAAGCATCCCTACCCCTGCAAATTCCACCCTTGCTATGCTAATGAGATATTAGATTCCAATATTATTAAATGGTATAATTGTATATAAATTTTAAACATATCTAACTCAAGTATTTAAAAATGTTTTATTTAAACCAATTTAACTCTAAAAAAAAACTTTTCTTAATGTTTCCTTTATTAAGGACTTCTTTTTGGGGAACAAGATCCAATCTTCTTTAGAGCCTTTCCTAGTTAAGATATCTTGATTTGGAAGTTAACAATGGTTTTCTAAAACTTAACTCTTCAAGTAAATGGATTTTTTTGTTGTTGTTAAATACTTCATACACCCAAATTAATGAGGAGGATACCTACCATGATTTTTTCAATAATGATAATCACAAATTCAAGTTACTTGGCTTATTATTTTCATAACTAGAGATTTGGGAAGATTGGGCTTCAAAAACTCAATGTTAACCCCCAACATTAAAAGAGATATAACATAGTTTAACTTACATATATTATAGTGAGTTTAAGCTCAATTACACATCCATTCTCTTTGTATTTTTTAGTGATTTAACACAAAATACACCACATAAACGAGATTATTTAACTAGTATGACACTAAAACAAAATTACGAAATCAGAGACACACATCAGGATACATAATTTAGCTTGGGAAATCCCATGTAGAAAAATTCAACAAAGATGAAGATCGTATTTCATATTTTATATAGTGGATATTACCATACATATTATAGAGAAATCCAAGCTTGTTGTAAATATACAATACTCTATAGTTGATAAAAATTCTTTATATATTTCTTATCTCTCTCTCGTTAACTTATCCTAGTTGGGCATTGGTAATTTGATGCCCAACTTCGAATTCAACTGTTGACTTTTCACCTAGTGTGTCTTATTACTGGAATGCACAATTTGGATCAGGATGGTCCTCTCTCTCTCTCTCTCTCTCTCTATTTGTTGTATGCATCTCTTCCACACTTACTACTCATATTATGAAACAACAATCACCACCAAATAAAGTGAACCCTTCCCTCCCTTCTACTAGGTTTTTGATAGATACAATTAGGGTTAGATTTAGGGTTTTTGGTATCTTCTTGATTACATAGGAGTCTCTAGTGAGATATCATATATTATTTACTTCATATGGGTGAATCATGGTGCACTAACGATGTTGCCACTTGGAATTGGAAGGAATAAATGAATCACTAGCTTGTCAAGGGAATATATTTTGCATAATATTTTTTAATGAAACAACCTTTGGAAAGCTACTGACCCATAATGTGATGAGAACCACCATGAAAATTGTCTTGAAAGGAATAATACCTAAGAATTCCACATCTTTGGCCTTGAACAAAAGAAAATTCAATTACCGTATATCAATGAGGTTTTTAGGTCCCAACCCAAACTAAACCTTATAGGTACCAAATTATATTTCCATCATTCCATGTCATATGGTAATTATTATATTAATATATTTTGGATTATCCCTCCTCATTTATGGAGGCTTTGGTCTCCAAATTCTTTTGTTTTGAAGGAGACTAGGAAACCAATTCTCAGCATTCTCCTTGTAGTTCCATGTAGCCTAGTTTTATGGAACTTATCCTTTTAATCCCACTTGTCAAAGTTCATGTTGACCCCATTTGGTCATTTTTATATTCTTGTGTCAAATGATATCCATTGGTAATTGTGCATGTGCAATTGATTCTACATATAAATAGAAGTTAATACTTGTCCATATTCATCCTCTTTGAGCATGGATGGTTGTAGATGTTAATTGCCTAATTGCAGCAAGGAAAGTTTCAAGTGTTGACTATGAATTAATTTTTTGGAACACTCTTTTTCAAGGAATTTCCCTCCTCCAACAATTTGAAAAGAGTTTGTTTAATGTTTCATTGCTAAAAAAATGTTAATGGGCATTGCTGAACTAGAAAAGGAAGTAATATTTTATGAAATCACAAGATAAAACATTCAAAAATCACTTAAATTATTTTGGGATGATATCAATTCTTATAAGTATCATATAACATCCTAGAATTTAAATGTTGTGATGGAATACATACATTGATAAAAAAAATATTGTTGTTTCTTATCATAAATAAAGACCAATTCCATATAATTTTATAATATTTTAAATCAATTTTCTCAAATAAGGAAATACACACCTCCAATATTTTCTATAAGACAAATAAAACAACTCATTCATATTTGCAAAAGAAGGAAAATAAAATGAATGATTGTTGGTTTCCTGAAATTTTGAAATAATTTTTTTTGTGTACATATGAAACATATATTAAAAAATTTATGTTACAACTTCTAGAAAACACCATGTAGGAGTTTTGAATACCAAACATTTTTGGTGAACACTTCACCCATCATAAGGGAAACAATAAAGTTTTTTGGGTGAACACTTCACCCATCATAAGGGAAACAATAAACCTTTATTGTTGACTTGATGATGGGTAACGTGTTCACCCAAAACATTAGGCATTCTAAAATCCTACGTAGTGTTTTCTAGAAGTTTTAACATAATGACATTTGAATGTGAAAACCTCCATGATAATATTCAAAACTTTACATGGAAATGAGCCACAACAAAATTATAAAAACAATGTTACTACAAGGTAAAATTTTAAGGATCCATACTTATCTTAAAGTGTACAAATCTTGGCAAATATTACTAATTTTAAAAATTCCAACCATAAAATGTTTGGTGATATTTTTGTAAAACTAGCGAATTTCTAAGAATTTTATTTAGTTTCTAAATTTTTTGGCTATTTTAAGAGTAAACTTTTATTCTATGCAATTTGGGTGAATCACTTTAGATAAAGTGGAAATTAGGGAATGCTTTTTTGAATTGACAACATGGACAATTAGATCATGGGTAAAATTTAGCCCCTAAAAGTTTCCCTAGATGACACTTATAATTTCTCGAGGAGATTCACATTTGATTATAATTCAAAAGTGTAATCATAACAAATGTTAAGATAATTGTTTTCTTGGAAGCATTACAAGATAGCCTTAATGACTTATATTTAACAACTTAAAAATGAATTGTGTTCACCTTCGAAGGTTGGGATAGGACTACCACGGACCAAATAAATAACTGAAATCCTAGAAAAAGACAAGAGAGAGAGAGAGAGAGAGATCAATGTGAGCAAAATGATTCTTTATCTCCAATAATGGAAGCAATGATTCAAGAAACATACCAATTTGGAGGAAAGAAAGACGTGAAAAAGAAAAAATAAGTTTAGAGTTACTAACTTATGAAGGTAGGGAACATTGATAGAAGCTGTTTGGAGAACCTTTTTACAATTTATCAAGTTGGTTAGGGATTATTCATAAGTTCCCTAACATCTCCATTGCAGTGCAAAATATTTTGAAAATTAGTGACGAGACAAGAAGTTGATCTACGTAACACTTTCTAAAATAATGTTCTAGGCCTACTATTGTTGTATTTGTAACTTTAGAAGATATTTTTATGTATATTATCATTTTATATTGTTGTACCCCCGTCAAATATGTGTTTCCCTCCATTTGGGATCTCATTATTGTACATGGTCCTTGAGGTAAACCCTTAGTTGTAAGTCGGGGCAATAATCCCCAAGATGATATAGTGAAATGTATTTTTGAATCTCCCTAGGTGAAGTCGTCCCTTCTAGGTTAAGAGGTCATACCAGTCATGTTTTAGCTAAGTCACTTAATGTGTATAAATAGGGAGGTGCCCTACCTCATTTAGATACACTCACACACTCTCTCATGTGCGCATAAGGAGAGAGAGGGCAATTTCATTAGAGGAGAAAGAGCGGGAGAGTTGTAGAAGACTTCTTATTCTTAATTTTTTCCATCTTGTGATATTGTATTAGTGACAGAACTATTCTTAGGAAGTTTGCGAGGTTTTATCCTTTATAATTTCCCCGAGGAAAATATTTGTCTCTTGTGTATCTTGTCTTTCTTGGATATCTTGTTGTACTTGTTATTCTTTTAGATAAATATCCTAGCTGAATTAAAGTATAAAAACTAAACTGGTATCAGAGCTTCTATGAAAGAAGGCACTATGTAGCAGGGGAAACTAGGGATTCCTAGCTCAAGGTATTCTCTCCATAGATGATCAAGAAAAGAGGGCTAGGATAACTCGCCCTAGAAGGGAACATCTTTCTATGGAATCAGAAGTCAATTTCAAAACGCTTCAGATTTTTTACTATGGGACATAGTGAGAAGAAACCAGGGCATCAAGTTTTGGAGGATTCCCACCACAATTTTAAGAAAAAGGACCTCGTTGAGCAAATCTCCCTAGAAGGGAACATCTTTGTGTGAATTCAGAATTCAATTCTGAGAATTTTCATTTTTAGACTCATCTCTGTTGTTGGAGGAAACCATGGCATCACGTTTTTATATTTTTTCTTCACCATATTTTGCAAAGGACCTCACTGAACAACTCACCTCAAGGAGGCGCATCTTTCTATCCAGACAGAATTCCAAAATTTCAAGTTTGGAAAATTAAGGTTTCTTTGACAAACCCTAGGTTAGCTAGCTCCAAAATCAGCTTGGTGATCCAAGGGGATATCAAAGTTTGATCAGAATGAAAGTCTTCAAATAGTGAATAAAATCTTAGAGATGTAAAGAGCTCGTCGAGAGCTTTCCGACAATGTTTGTTTCATGAGAAAGGAACTCTAGATGTAAAATTTATTGGGTTTTGAAAATTCGACAAAAATGCTAATTTGATGGTAAAATGGAAAATAAAGGGGACCATGTGGAACACCCACAGTGTGCCATGTGGGAGGTACAATCAACATACAGATTCCATGTGGCAGCACATAGGATACCACGTGGACAAGAACAGGTGATGTGGTAGTTGGACATACATGCACGTGGACATGTATGGAGACAAGTGGGACAATCAAGAATTGCCACATGGCATCCATGCTGGAATTCATTATAGGTTTACCAAAATGTTGGTGGAGGTGCGAAGGATCTAACCCCTGACTTCCTACCAACCCATGAATTCATTCCTCACTACTAGACATCTCTCCCACTGGTAGTCCTTACCATGTATTACATGGAACTTATATTTAAGTTTGAAATAATGATCTATGGGAAAAAAGGGGCGGGGTTGAGGGATTAACCATCGACCCCATGGCCAAAATCGAGGCCATACAATGGAACCAAATGTAACATGTCAACCAATAGAACATAGACAACCAACGGAGGAGCCAACACAACATAACAAACCACCATGGAGCCACATGTCAACCAACAACCAAATGTATATTCCAACAAACACCACCAAATAGAACTATACACCAAGAATAACGAAGGCAGTGGGGATAGATATCACGATTGCAGTGTAACCACTCCCATGTGTTACCAATAGGATATGGCCTTGTCACTTGATGGATATTATGTGATATGTTTTAAAATTTTCATTTGATATGGGAATCCCAGTAAAGGGTGCGTGGCCCTCCAAAACGCGTCCAAAGCATCCATAAATCCCCCTTTTAGAGCCATGAAATCAAGTTCAAAGACCATGATACAGAGAGTGCATAAATAGATACTGAGGTGAAGTATAGGTGCATATCTTGAGGCATCTATGGCCATTAATGGGAACAATTCCTGAGGTGGTAATCTGTACAGTTTCGTACAGTTACAGTCAGAGGGTGTTCTCGATATGTGTGCTAGAGGAGACCTCATGAAAACATAGTCGACTTTATGCTCATTTTTCTTGAAATTCTGAGACGATCGTAGTGGTGATATTTTTTTTGGTTTTTACTGACAGAAAATAGAAGCGGTTCTAGAAACCCATATATGTAACCTTTGAAGACTGAAAAAGATCGGCCTTCTTATTGGAAGTGTCACAGAGACGTATCCTAGGAGGACTAAACTCTGTTATTATTTGTTGTCTTTCAATTTCATGGTTTACATACTATTTATTTTCTTATATGTGTTTTTTAAGCATTTAAGATCTCAGTTTTTAAGCCTTCTTATGAGTTTTTAACATACAAATTTCACATGGATTTTTTTATGGTTAAAAATATCCTGAAATTTTAGATCACTTCAGCATACCAAATTAGTAAGATCTAAATCTCTGCTATTTCCATTTTAGGTTATCATTTCAAAATTACTCATCACACCTAGCTTGATGATAAGATTCGGGGAGTTGACAACTTCTGAGCATGGAAGTATAGGATCTCCATGATCCTTGAAGAAAATTATTTGGACAAGTATATAAGTGGGGAAGTTCCAAATCCAGAGAGACATGAAGCTAAGGCCATCCATAAGAAGAACTTGGTCAAGGCCAAGAGAATCATTATAGATTCTATTAAGGATCATTTCATTCCCAAATGTGTCATCCTTGAAGACACCTAAGGAAGTGTTCGATGCTTTGAAAAATATATTTGAAGGAAAGAACATCAATCAGAAGATGACATTAAGGAACCATGTCAAGAATGTGAAGATACAAACTCAGAGACCATGCAATCCTACTTCACAAGGGTTTCCCAAATCAAGGAACAACTTGAAGTAGTTGACGAGAATATAGAATAAGGAAATATTGTTTTGACCACCTTGAATGGTCTCCGAAGATCATGGGATTCATTCATTCAAGGAATATGTCCCAGAAGGAAGTTTATCAGTTTCAATAGACTCTACGAAGAATGCATACAAGAAGAATCATGACTCATAACAAGAGAAGAGAAGATGGGAGCAACTGAAGATCAAGATTTCACATTCCACACCAAAAGAAAACATAGAAAGGATGAATAGCATCATCACAACAAGAGGGAGGACAATCATCACAAAATTCAAAGGAAACCCAAGAGAGATATATCCACTATTAGATGTTACACATGTGATGAGAAGGATTACTACTCCAAATCTTGTCCCATAAACAAAGTCTCCTCCAACAAGAAGTCGAACAATAAAGGACATCATGCTCACATTGCTGAAGATGATGAACCAACAACGAAAATAATCAAAGAAGAAAGAGTTGACTCCTCAATTGATGAGGAATATGTACTTTAATCAAGAAGGATTCAACCTGTGACAAAAGAAGAACATCTTATCCATCTCAATATTTGGATATGAAGGGATGCAGTTGTGAATGAAGAAGTGACACTCAGATTTAGAACCAATATGTAATCCCTGTGATCTATGGTATCATAAGAATTACTCAAGCATGAGCAAGATAGACACAGGTTCCCAGAATCTGATGATGAAGTAGAATACATTGTCAAAGACTCCAACAACTCCTTCAAGAATATAAGGACCAAGAGGGAGTCCACCAACCAAACAAACAAATATAAGTGCTTAAATTGTCGTTTCCTATATATCTAGTTTTAAAGGATATTGTTTAGTGGTGTACATACTTATATTCAATTGATGTATTATGAATGATTAGATGTATTCATTTACAAACATTATACTACTGACTTGCATATGATGGGTAAGTATTCTATGGTGTTATACAACATTCCATTTTTACTTATATAGTTTTTAGAGCTCATTTCTGACATATTGGGGGTAGTGCACACTCTTAATAATGTTTTGGTAGAGATGGAAGGAATCTAGAAAATTACTGTATGTATACGGGATATGGAAAAATGTTGCACGTGCTAAGATAGTTGCATGACTGTGTGACATATACATCAGAATTTTTTGTTATTAAAATATTTTTTAGAAATTATAAATGTTTCTAATCATGCAGCTGAATTTGACTTGTAGGAAAGATCACATACAATCATATACAAGAAAAGAAGGATGAGATTTGTTATGAAGTACAAGTGACGATGGTTCAACTAGAATATTCACTCCAACAATGTACATGAAGAGGAGCCTGAATCTCCCAAGGATAAATACACTGTGATGGGAGAAAGAGCTTCAAAACAATCATGATATAACCAAGACTCAAAGAGCAGTAGTTCCACCTCAAATATATGAAGACCATATTGGGAACGAAATATCATCCAAGATGAATAAAAGCATGATGCGACTTCCAGAAAAAGGAAGAGGCCTCATACAAACTCCAGTTATGTGGCACAATTGTGTGACATCATTGATGTAGATCCTTTTAGCTATGAAGAAGAAACCAAGAAGAGAGAATGGAAGGATGCCATGATTGAAAAGTGCCAGTTGATCATGAATAATGATGTTTAGGATGTGATTTTGAGACCTAGAGGGAAGTTCATAGTATCCTTCATGTGGATCTATAATATCATGCATGCAACAGATGGAAACATCGAGAAATACAAAGCAAAGTTTGTGGTTTCTCTCAAGAGGGAGAAAATCATGGTGAGACATGTTCCGTTGACTAGACACACTTCTCCAGTGAAGTAGAAGTGCATATCAAATAAAGAACCACATGTGCACAGAAGGATTCATATGAGCTCAAAAGGAACCCATGGGATAACACATATAGTTACATGAGGAGCTTGAAGATCACCTAGAGTGATGGAGATCTCAACCTTTGCTACAAGGTTGTAGATGGAAGCCTATTGAGGACGATAAGCTCATAGATGGGTGTAGGAGAAACTTTCAACAAAGTTCAAGATAGAGGTATCCAATGAAATTGAGAGATGAAATGGATGGATACATAGAAGATCCGTAGCAGAGGAGGTTACCTGTCATTCTAGTACATAATGTTCTGATACATAGAGTACAAAATGTAGAGGGAGGATGGTGCTCCACTTCAGAGGGAGTGACTACATAAGATCTCAGAGTTTGAGAATATTGACATGGTATGAATGGATGGACAACTTCCTGATGAGATTAATATTTACCAAGAATAAAGAGTATTCCAACCTTTACTACAAAGTTGAAGGCAAAAGACTGGTGATACTCATTCTTTATATCAATGACCTATTTCTTACAGGTGAGGATGAATTCATTTCAGATGCAAAGAGGATGCTTTCCACTGAGTTTGAGATGAAATACCTTGGGATGATGGACTACTTCTTAGGCATGGAAGTGTGGCAGAGTGTGGATGAGATATTCATTAGTCAAGGAAAGTATGGAGTGGAGAATGTGAAGAGATTCAGAATGTTGGACTGCAAGGTGATAGCCACACCTATGGCATAAAACTTGAATCTATTGTGTGATGCTTCATCAGAGACAGTTGATGACACTATGTGTCATCAGATGATTGGTTCATTTATGTACTTGATGAACATGAGACCAGACATATGCTTTGCTATGAAAACTATGATCCAGATCCTAACGGATCTGAGACATGTTCAACTGATTGTTTTAAAGCATGTATTGAGGTACCTGAAGGGTACAATTGACTATGGGCTCAAGTATGATGTGAATCAGAATATTAACCTAGACAATTTTGTTTATTTGGATTGGATAGGTAGTGCCACTGATAGGAAGAGCAGTTCGAGATGTTGCTTCAGTTTGGGATATGGTATGATCTCTTGGTTTAGAAATAAGCAATCCTATGTGGTGCTAAGTACAAATGAGGCAGATTATGTTGCATCATGTTCGACTAGTTGAGAGGAGGTATGGCTTAGAAAGCTACTATATGATTTGTTTGATCTCGAGTTAGAGGCAACTTGTATCTTTTTTTACAGCCATAGTTGCATGAAGTTGTCTAAGAACCCAGTGTTCCACAAGAAGTCGAAGCATATTGAGATCAAGTATCACTATATATGGGATATGGTGCAAAGAAGAGCATTGAAGCTCCATTACATAGCGACAAACGAGCATATAACCGATGTGTTGACCAAGCCTCTAGCTACAGTGAAGTTGAGCCATGAGGGCATGTGAAATCCAGGGCTTGCTCTGTTTCCCAACGGTCATGATTATGAGTGGACCAAATATGCGGTGGATACACGTCTTCACAATGAGATATGTAGAGAATATAAAGAGGCACCGAGAGTGCAATATATGGAAGGACCTACCCATCTTAAACGACCAAGATCCCCCATAAATATCTATGGAGGAGAATATTTTTGCCACCCCAACTTACCTGATGAATAAGGAAGAAGGTGGCTGCGAAGTAGAGAAAGGCCCCATGATTTTGAACAGTGGTGATTTGACAAGGATCTGATCAATGACCACAGGTGTCTTTGTAGCGCAAAGGTGTGTGACGGATAAGGGAATGAGACGATGTGAAACTGCGTAGGGCCCCTCTCCTTCGATGGAAGAGATTCAACGAGGTAATTAACCAATGACACTGATCTATATCATGATAGGGACATGCATGAAATTTAACCAGTGGGCGGACTACGAAGCAAGGTAAGATCCACATCTGTGAACGATCAAGATCTAGCATAAAGGGAAATCTACGACCAAGGGGGTTGTTTCGTTGTCTGAAGGTACTAGGGATATAAGGAGGAGAAGGGTTGCAAAAAAACGACAGGGCAGGTAGTATCGACGGTGTAAACCACACCCCGGGCCCTCAAGATTCATTTTTCGACACGGGTAATAAGGACAAGCACCAAAATAATCAGGTGACAGAGGGTGTGGGTGGTTGTACCCATTGTATGAAGAGAAAAGAAAGGCACTAAAATCTAGGGTAGACCAATCCCATCATAAGGAGAAGTCGTCTGATTTCCAAGTGTTAAATCCACCAATCATGAGAGGCCCTGAGGTTGATTACAGGTGAGAATGAAGGTCACTTCGTCCAATGATATTAGGAGATCAAAATGGGGGAGGGCGACATAGTTGGCATCTTCGCATGAGGGGATTGGATTAAGAACCCACGTGATCATTTGTGTTATCATCATGTCACTGAATATGGTGTGTGAAGATTTCATAGGATCATAACTAAGTTCAACCACCTGGCACCCAGCTCTTTATAATGCCACCACCCGACCCATTCCAAGACGTAGATAACATGAAGGTCGGTGACAAGCAGGGTGGCTGCTATTACTCTACTAAGCATCTAGGGAATCCCGATATGTCACCTGTTGCGATCTTTTTTCTTGAGACGACCTTTATTCAGTGCATTTTGTTGGTTGATAGGTGACGCTTGGAAACCAAACCCTTGACATGCCTCCACGCATCAACAAGCCCAGCCATCGAGGAAAATATGTTCACTGTTCTAGAAAGGTTTTCTGATGCTGGTGAAAACAATGTTGTCCTCATAAATATCCATACTGCTGTGGGAGAAATTCTTAGAGCTCCCGATCCTAAAAATATCCCTCTGAAGCATCGGGACAAGGCCGTGGACACCATTTCCACGGTATAGAGTATCCATTGTTAGGGGTGGACGGTCCGGACGAAAGTTAAGACATGGGGAGAAAGGAGGGGAGGGATGCATCATCATTGTCTTTGGATCATATTTCCAACTTCAACTAGGATGATGATGAGCCTTAGGAGGTATTACGTTGGCCTGTTTTATACGAAGGATCTGATCACAATAGGAGAAGCTGACAAGAGTGGCGAGCCCATTAAGGAATCAATACTATATAAAGATAGGACTGTATCCTTCGGGTCTATGTAAATAACATCATTTCCAGGAGGTGGAGACACCAGACAGAAGGCCAAACAAAAAAGGAACACAAACCTTCCTGCTAGTGGTGAATACATGCAGAACATGTTTCTGGAATACAGAGAAGGCATAAGGGCCAGAAGCATGAAAGGTTTTAGGACCAATTCAAGCTTATACATCAACATGTGTGCAAGAGGAATTAAACCGCTAGTGCCGAACGTCGCCGTCGAAGGCAAGTGAGCCTGCATCCAGACGTTGTAGTATCATTTTGATCCAGCGTGCCCATCACATCATATTGCCTATTTTGGTAGTAAATCATAGCGAATATGCCACCTTAGGTAGTTAGTTAGGATTCAGCATGATTGTACCGGGTTAATCCCAATTTTGTAACCAAAATTTGATACCCTATTTCGAGATGTATCTCGAGGGAAATTTACATTATAAATATAGCCTCCTTAGAGGGGAATAGGGGTTGGATTGAATTTCATTTTTGAGGCCTCAACGCTGGCATTGTAGCTTTGTAAACATTTTTGGGAGTATTAATGAAAATATTTCTTAGCGGTTATGAGATTCATCATAGTGTATGTGTTTAGTTTGTGTTCTCTGTTATTCCATTTTCATGTATGTTATTTTATTCTAATACATTTCTAGATTAGTATGCAGGAATTCGCTCTTAGTTAAGCTCTCCTGCATCAGAAATAACATTTGTAATGTGATTGTAATAGCTTTGAAAGAATTCATACATCGATAGGTGCTATGTTTCAGTTGTTTCCATTTGTTATTTTTCCACTAAAGGTGTTCTTAGAGATTCATCCTTGATAGATGCCTTTGTTTTTCACTGGGCACTTTTCTTATTTCTGTCTACCATCACTTTAAATCTAATTTGATCGAATGTTGAGCTTACTTTTCCTCATGATACAGAAGAGAAACTTGTTTTCATTATATGCTGTAATGTCCTTAAATGTTTCAGGCTGTGACTCCATCGCCCAATGGTTTTATTATTTGTATGTCTTTCAATCATTTTATTTACAAATCACTCCGTTACCAGCAGAAATCTAGTCTTCTATGTGCGTGTTTAAAGATAAATGTGTATGTGAATGTTACCGTGACAAAGAGAGATCCCTATCTAACTATATTGGCTACAATATAGCCTAAAGTTGGTTGAAATGGTTACCCCTATGACTTCCTACCTCAACCATAGGAACAAAAGAACAAATCATCCCTGGGAAAAATGACATTGCTTAGTTCTACGGTCTGGTTGAGAAGCTGGTTCTAGACACATACTGGTTGTATATGATCTGGAGAATCCACTCAAATCCTTTGAAGGCAACTCCACTTGGAACACCGACCACCTAGAAGCTAGAAATATATTCAGAGGTTCCATGGAAACTCCACTAGGGACAATGAGCCCAACATAGTGAAACCTCGAAGGGAATGGTGGAAAATGAGGTTCTTTGTTGTTTTTCTCCAAGATATCCTATACTTCTTGGTGCATCTATTCCTATATTTCCCTTGGCTAGCCAAAACAATTTTCCAATACCTGTCACGCTCAGAGAATGACCCTAGGTCCACCCATGTGTATTCTTCTCTAAGGACTTTGAAATCCCCTTCTCCCTGTACATATGATTCATACCAAAACCCTTCATCTAAGCCCTCAGATAGAGACCCCCAACCCTCATATTATCTAGAAAACCCTCTTCCCTCCTCTAAATGGGCCTCAGTAAATTCCATGGTCAAAGGACCACCTTTCGCGGCGGCCTTACCTTTCTCCACTTAAGAACTTCAAGAGCCTTCACCATTTGGTTCTATAGCCCCTCCTAAAATCCCAACTAAATCCTTATAAAAAGATAAATGGTTTACCCCCATAATCCTTCCTGCGGTCCTCCATGACCTTCCTCATGGGTACGCCCAAAGGCTTAAATAATTTATTGGTAAGAAGGGGTATTTGAATGTGGAGAATTTGGTATGGTTTCCAGACTGGATTGACCTAGAAGAGGTAGATCACGAAGACGTTAAGGTCGGACTGTTTTCTTAAAGCCTTGCTGGAGAGGAAAGAAGATGCTTCACTAGTATTCCAGACAGCTCCATCTTGGGCTATCAATCTTTGGAGGACAACTTCAAGAAAAAATGGGCAAAAAAGAAATATTTGAGGAGGTGCTTATCTCAACTCTATTCCCTCAAGAGGGAGAATAGAATTTTTTTCCGGGAATTCTCTGATAGGTTCATGAAATTATATAACACTATCCCATATGAATTCAAACCTCCTCCGAGTGATGCCCAACTCTAGTTCACTGAAGCCTTTGATAGAGAATTCACCTTATGTCTGAGCGAAAGAAGGCCAGTCTCACTTGCAGACATGATAAACGATGCCATAGAGGTATAAATTGATAACTGCTAGGGAGAAGGGGAGAGAAGAATAAGAAAGAACAAAGAATGAAGATCTCACCTAGATTCTTCCCTCTAACATGCCAGAGGCCAGGATAGATGAGAGAATGGAGGCCATTGAGAGGTGGAAGAAGAGATTCATGATGGACCAAACCCCCTCTCCCATAGAAGATTAGGGATTTAGAAGACCTCTGTGTGTTGAACAATCAGCACCTGAAGATCTGCAAGGACATATGGGGCCTTCTCTGATGGTGGAAGAGGAAGAGGACGAGAAACCAAATCCTACTTTGCCTCCCAATCCTTCTCCCCATGAAGAATACATTCGGTAGGAGGAAGGTAGCTTCCTGGAATTATGCTTTGCCTCATTTTATTTTCTGAAACAAAGACTAAAGGTCCCTAACCAATCATAGAAAACAGAGGTGAGGAATGATGTCACGACATTTTTGAGGATGGAGGGTGAAGGGGGTGAACAAGCAGAATCTGCAGCGCATCCAAACTCTCCCTTTCTTGAGCGCACAGAAGAGCGGCCCGGGGCCACACAGGAGGGGTATTATAATTTATTTGATGAAGGAAGTAGCCCCCCTGTTGCAAGCCCATTTGGTGGGGATTCTAAGAAGGTTTCCAGGCCTCCATTGTATGATGAATATAGGGATGATTACTCAAAGGATGAAGGTCCCAAGTGGGATATTTCTTCCTGCTCGTCCAATGCAGAATACCTAGGTCAAGAAGAGCATAGTTCATCGGATTTCATTGAAGATATTCCCTGTGAAATGCATAAGGGAGAGTAGGATTTGGATTCTGGTATTCGGGAAGAGGAAAATTTAGTATCAAGTACAGGAGCTCATGAGTTTCCCTTGCACGAGTATTTTGAATAACAATTGGACAGTGTGCAGAGGAAGTTACGGTTGGAGAAAAAAACTGGGGGCAAGCAAATGCTAGAAGAAGTGGAAGACAGTCATGGGTTTTATGATCCGGTGGCTAAATACGTGGAGTAGTTTTTCCATGGCTTTTTTAGCAAGATTTTCAAGGGAAGGTCATGACCCAGTGGATAAATATATGGAGGGCCAAACAATGCGAATGGATGGATATGGCTGTGCGATGGAAAACAAGACCCTTATCATGACCCTATGCCATTGGGTCATTCAATATTGTTTTTTATCAAGCATGATGAGCAGTTGCACATGTGGAATCATCAGCTTGATTAGATTCACTGGAAGTCAGAATTTACCTGACTGGGAAATAACTCTTAGTAGGTCAATTAGATAGAAACAAATAAGCTTAGCATGGCGAGCAATTCCTTTGTTCGTTTATTCTATTTTATTTATTATCATCTATTCAGTTTTGTTTTTAGAGCACGCTGGGAAGTTTTCATAAAATAATCGCAAACTGACCAGACGGATTAGGCACATGGTCTATGCAGGTTCTTCGCTACCTCATAGGGAGGATAGCATCCTCAAGTTGGAGCTGCTGTTAGCACTTGTGCTAATTTTTGAATAGGCACTCGTGGTAATTGGATTGCAAAAGGGGGTATAGGAAAAAACTTTTTGGTTTGACGATTTTGAGGATGCTGGGAGGTCTCATCCTATGCCCTATCATCGAACTTAGGATGCCCCATGATGCATGAGTTAGGCACTGACAGAGCAAGACAAGCATTGAGAAAATTCAGACACCACAAAGACAAATAGTGTAGGTCATCGGGCATTTAGGATTTCGCAGCAGAGGATGTGCGCAGAAATTTGAGCCATGAGGGCATGTGAAATCGAGGGCTCGCTCTGTTTCCCAATGGTCATGATTATGAGCAGATCAAATCTATGGTGGATACATGTATTCACAACGAGATATGCATAGAATATAAAGAGGTTCCAAGAGCACAATATCTGGAAGGACCTACCCATGTTAAACGACCAAAATCCCCACATAAAGATATATGGAGGAGAATCTTTTTCGTTTCCCCAACTTGCATGATGAATAAGACAGAAAGTGGCTGCGAAGTAGAGAAAGGCCCCATGCTTTTGAACGCTGGCTATTTGACAAGGATTCGATAAACGACCTTGGGTGTCTTCATAGTGGGAAGGTGCGTGATGGATAAGGGAATGAGACGATGTGAAACTGCATAGGGATCCTCACCTTCGACGACAGAGATTCAGTGGGGTAATTAACCAATGACCCTAATATGTATCACGATAGGGACATGCATGAAAGTTAACTAGTGGGCAGACCATGAAGTGAGGTAAGATCCACATCTGTGCATGGTCAAGATCCAACATTAAGGGAAATATACAACCAAGGGTGTTGTTTCATTGCCCGAAGGTACTAAGGATAAAAGGAGGAGAAGGGTTGTGAAAAAAATGATGGGGTAGGTAGTATCGATGGCGTAAACCACACCCCAAGCCCTCAATATTTGTTTTTCGACACGGGTAATAAGGACGAGTGCCAAAATAATCAGGTGACAGAGCGTATGGGTGGCTGTACCCGCCGTATGAAGAGGAAAAAAAGGCACTGAAAGCTAGGGTAGACCGATCACATCATAAGGATAAGTCGACTAGGTGCCAAATGTCAAATCCACCTATCATGAGAGGCCCTGAGGTTGATTACAGGTGAAGCCGAAGGTCACTTTGGCCAATGATATTAGGAGATCAAAATGGGGGAGGGAGACATAGTTGGCATCTTCGCATGAGGGGATTGGATTGAGAACCCATGTGATAAGCTGTGTTATCATCATGCCACCTGAAGATGGTGTGTGAATATTTGACAGGGTCGCAACTAAGTTCAACCACCCAGCTCATTATAATGCCACCACCCGACCCGTTCCAAGACACAGAGAAAATGAAGGTCGGTGACAAGCGGGGTGGCTGCTATTACTCTGCTAAGGATCTAGGGAATCTCGATATGTGACTTGTTGCGATATTTATTCTTGAGACGGCCTTTAACTGGTGTGTTTTGTTGGTCGATAAGTGATGCTTGAAAACCTGACCCTTGACAGGACTCCATGTGTCAGTAATCCCAACCATTGAGGTAAAGATGTTCACTATCCTAGAAAGGTTTTTTGATGCTGGTGAAAACCATACTGTCCTGATAAATTTCCATACTGCTGTGGGAGAAATGCCTAGAGCTCCCGGTCCTAAAAATATCCCGTTGAAGCCTCCGAACAAGGTTGTGGACACCATTCCCATGATGCAGTGTATCCATTGTTAGGGGTGGATGGGTTCGGATGTGGGGAGAAAGGAGAAGAGGGATTCATCATCATTGTCTTGTGCTCATATTGCCAACTTCATCTAGGATGATGATGAGCCTCAGGAGGTATTATGTTTTCCTGTTTTATAGAAAGGATCTGATCCCGGTAGGAGAAGCCGACAAGAGTGCCGAGCCCATTAAGGAATCAGTATTGTCGAAATATAGGACTGTCTCCTTCAGGTCTACGCAAATAAAATCATTGGCAAGAGGCGGAGACACTGGACATAAGGCCAAACACAAAAGGAAAATAAAACTTCTTGCTAGTGGTGAATACAAGGAGAACATGTTTTTGGAATACGGAGAAGGAATAAGGGCCAGAAACATGAAAGTTTTTAGGACCAATTCAAGATTATACATCAGAACATGTGCAAGAGCAATTAAACCGCTAGTGTTGAACGTCGATGTCAAATGCAAGTGAGCATGCATCCAGACGCCTTAGTATCATTTTAATCCAGCATTCCCATCACATCACATTTCCTATTTTGGTATTAAATCATGGTGAATTTTCCACCTTAGGTAGTTAGTTAGGATTCGACATGATTGGACCGGGTTAATCCCAATTTTGTAAAAAAATTTGACACCTTGTTTCGGGACGTATCCTGGGGGAAATTTACATTATAAATAGAGCCTCCTCAGAGGGGAATAGGGGTTGGATTGACTTCCATTTTCGAAGCCTCAACGCCGGTATTGTAGCTTTGCAAACATTTTTGGGAGTATTAATGAAAATATTTCTTGGCGGTTATGAGATTCATCACGGTGTATGTGTTTTGTATGTGTTCTCTGTTATGCCATTTTCATGCATGTTTTATTCTGCTAATACATTTCTAGATTAGTATGTAGGAATTCGCTCTCATTTAAGCGCTGTTGCATCAGAAATCGTATTTGTAATGTGATTGTAATAGCTTTGACAGAATTCATCCATTGATAGGTGCTTTGTTTCAGTTGTTTCCCTATGTCATTTTTCCACTAAAGGTGTTCTCAGAGATTCATCCTTGATAGATTCCTCTATTTTTCACTGGGCTCTTTTCTTATTTATGTCTACCATCACTTTAAATCTAATTTGAATGAATGTTTCTCTTACTTTGCCTCATAATACAGAAGAGAAACCCGTTTTCATTATATGTTGTAATGTCCTAAAACGATTTAGGTTATGACTCCATCGCCCAATGGTTTTATTATTTGTCTGTAGTTCAATCATTTTATTTACAAATCACTTTGTTACCAACAAAAATCTAGTATTCTGCATGCGTGTTTAAAGATAAATGTGTATGTGAATGTTACCATGACAAAGAGAGATCCCTCTCTAACTGTATTGGCTAGAATACAATCTAAATTTGGTTGAAATGGTTACCCCTGTGACTTCCTACCGCAACCATAGGAAAATTACAGGGTACTAACAAGAAGGAATACAGGTTGTCCTTGGACGTAATCAGTCCTAGCATAGTACACAGGTTTTCCTCGGACGTAATTAGTCGTGTCAGGTCGTCCTTGGATGTAATCAGTCCTGGAATAGAATGTAGGTTATCCATGTATGCAATGAGTTCTCCAAGTTCATCCTCAGATGTACTTAGTCCTGACATAGAACACAAGTTATCCTTGGATGTAATGAGTCCTTGATATTTTCCTTAAATGTAATTAGTCCTGTTGTATTTCGTAAGTTGTCCCTAGACGTAATCAGTCCTTATGTGTTCCAATGTTGGAGACGATGAGATGTCCACTGTTCACATGGAACTTGGTGTGCGCCTAGGATATTCTCGCATAGTGGTAGACACAGGTTGTCCTTGAGACGTAATGAGTCCTGACGCGCTCCTATGTTGGTAGAATGTGGGATGCCCATGGAGAGACATAATGCACTTGGTGTTTTCCTAGGAAATTGTCACATAGTGGTAGATGCAATTTTTCTTTGAGATGTAATGAGTCATGGAATGCTCCTATGTTGGAAGAACGTATGTAGTCTATTGGACATGTGGTATGCATCTAGGTTGTTCCTCATATGCAATGATGAGATGATTTGGATACGATGAGATGGAAGTAGGAGACGTAGGTGATTGCAGTGGCAATGTAATGTATGGTCATAGGTTGTGCCTACGTGATGGCTTGATCATGATATGATGATGACCTAGATGGGGACTAGGCCTACACCTAACTTGAAATAGGGTTGGCTCTATAGAAACTTTCTATGGAGGATAGGTCTAACAGATGTCACTATTTAATGATCGACAAGATGAGGAATATGATAACAACTATGATGATGATTCAACAATGATGACATAACCATATGTGTTGATGACTGTGGCGAGAGAATACCTTCCCAGGTTATAAGATGGGGTGTTGTTGTATTTGTAACTTAGGAAGATATTTTCATGTATATTATCATTGTATATTGTTGTACCCCTGTTGTAGATTTGTTTCCCTTCGTTCGATATGTCATTATTGTATATGGTCATTGAGGTAAATACTCTGTTGTAAGTTAGGGAAATATTCCCCAAGATGAATATAATAAAATGTATTTTTGAGTCTCACTAGGTGAATTCGGGCCTGCTAGGTTAAGAGGTTGGCCCAGTCATGTTTCAGGTCAATCACTTGGTGTGTATAAATAGAGAGGCACCCTCCCTCATTTATACAGACTCACAGACTCTCTCATGTGTGCATTAGGAGAGAGAGGAAAAGTTCTCTAGATGAGAAAGAGAGAGAGCTGCATAAGACTTCTTATTCTTGGGTTTTTCCATCTTGTGATGTTGTATTAGTGACAAAAATATTTTGAGGAAGTTTGCGGGGTTTTCTTCTTTATGGTTTCCTCGAGCAAAATATTTGTGTCTTGTGTATCTTGGATATCTTTCTATACTTGCTTTTCTTTCAGATAAATATCCTATAACTGAATTAAAGTAGAAAAACTAACACATACAACTATCTCTCCCTTAACATTTACTTCAAGCAATTATTCATCAACCTCATCAAGTACAATTAGTAGTTATTTCACCATCGAATTTCTTTTCACACTATTGGTACATATTGTATAGATTGTTTACTTTTTGTTTTATCAAAGGAATTCTAGTCAATATTGCAAGGTTTCCATTTTTCCATGGAGAATGTCATAGATTCAATGGGGGGTTTCTCCTAATCTCATTGTTGTGAAATTAACAAACACAAACACTCCATCACAGTTAGTGTCACTCCTTGTAGTGACAAGGAACATGATAAATTAAAAGGTGGGGATAATTGAATCGTGTAAACAATTTACATGAGCATGATTATCATAGCAGTGATGCTCATATTAGATTTAGTGATCATAATCATCATGCGGAAAAAAATTGTCATCAAATGTCACATGATAACAGTTCTATTAGCCATAGTCATAGTGATAGAATTGTCATAGTCATAATTCTATAGGTGTGTAATTGAAGCATAAGTAGCATCAACTAATTGTGCCACCACATGAATACATTAAGAATAACCACTCTTTTGCACACGATCATCGAATGTGGGGTGAGGGTGGTTACAATTTTTTTGTAGATGATATAGAGAAGAAAGCTGGTGCTCTAAAGAGCTTAAGAAATATGTCCATATCCAAATGATGTATGGTGGTGAATTTTGAAAAAAGATTTATTCTTACTAAATATATAAAACACCTTAGTAGCCTCGATAAATTTACAAAATGGTTACCCGTTTTTAGAGGTAGTATGTACTTGTCAATGATAATTTCATAGGTGACAAAGTCAAATGATGTTCGGAAAACTAAAAGAATTGTTTGTGATGTATGAAGTGAAAGTACTTAGGATCAATTTGCTAGAAATAAAAAAAATTATATTTTTTTTTAATGTCTACAACGAATCAAAAAAAAATGTCCAATCCTTTAATCAAACTTGAAATTTATATACTTGCACAAATTCATCTTCACTCCATATATGTTCTATATTGAGAGATATCAAGAAAGTGTGGATTATCTATCTCAAAATGATCATACCTAGCTCCTCAAGTTTTTTGATAGTGTTAAAATAGATTTAGGTATCTCAAAGGGACAACTCAATTAGTTTTAACTACAAGAGTTATGTACAAATTGTCTACTATTTGTTTTAGTTGAAATAATTATAGTCAACCTTGAAAGGTCTCCATTTTTCAATGGATTATGCCATAAATTCAATGGGGGGTTGTTCCCATTCTCATTATTATGAAATTCACAGACACAACCACTCCTGCACAATTAGTGTCACTCCTTGTATTGACAAGGGACATGATAAATTAAAAGGTAGGGATAATTGAATCGTGTACACATAATTTCCATGAAGTTCGTGATCACAGTAGTAATACTCATATTAGATATAGTGGTCATAATAATCACGAGGAATTTTTTTCATCAAATGCAACATGATTATAGTTTGAATAGCCATAGCCATAGTGCTAGAGGTTCCATAGTCACAA
This sequence comes from Pseudotsuga menziesii, assembly GCA_001517045.1. Taxonomy (NCBI): domain Eukaryota; kingdom Viridiplantae; phylum Streptophyta; class Pinopsida; order Pinales; family Pinaceae; genus Pseudotsuga; species Pseudotsuga menziesii. Next base: position 127,929 of record LPNX010165205.1, read on the forward strand.
TGCTAGAGGTCTGTAATTGAACCATAAGTAGGATCAACAAATTGTGGAATTACATGCTCATATTAGATTTAGTGATCATCATCATCATGAAGGAAATTGTCGTCATCAAATGTCTCATGCTAATAGTTTGATTAGCCATCGTCATAGTGATAGAGGTGCCATAGTCACAATGCTAGAGGTGTGTAATTGAACCATAAGTAGCATCAACTAATTGTGGTATCACATGAATATGGTAAAAATAACCACTCTTGTGCATACGATCATCGAATGTGGGGTGAGGTTGGTTACACATATTGTGTAGGTGATATAGATAAGAAAGATGGTGGTCTAAATATATTAAGCAATATTGCCATATCCAAATGATGTATGGTGGTGAATTTTGAAAAAACAAATCTCACTAAATATACAAAACACCTTATCATCCTTGATAAATTGAAAAAAAGGTTAGCCATTTTAAGAGGCAGTATGTACTTGTCAATGATAATTTCATAGATAAGAAATTCGAATGATGTTTGAAAAACTATAAGAAGGGTTTGTGGTGTATGAGGTGAAAGTACTTGGGATCCATTTGCTCGAAATAAAAATTTAATATTCTTTTTTTAATGTCTATAACGAGTTAGAAAAAATGTCCAATCCTTTAATTGAACTCAAAATTTATATACTTTCACGAATTCATCTTAACTCCATATATGTTTCGTACTGAGAGATATCAAGAAAGTGTGGATTATCTATCTCAAAATTGTCACACCTAAATCCTCAAGTTTTTGGATAGTGTTAAGATAGATTTGGGTATCCCAAAGGGATAGCTCAATTAGTTGCAACCAATTTTCCTATGCATTTTACTAATTTTGTGCTAGGATGTTCCCAATTCAAATTCCCCTAGGTAAGGCATACTAATATATGTCAATAGGCTTACTATGAATGCAATCTAAAAATACAGACAAGCATCCCTTGGATTTTCGTATAAGGTTTACTTTAGAAAGGAAAAGAAAATCTATGCTACTGAAGCAGTCAAAAAATGTAATTTGAAGGGTATAAATAAGTGTTCGACATAGATGATGTAATGTAATGTGATATCAAGGTTATAAATGAGTGTTTTACATAAATGATGTTATTTTTATGTTAGAAATAAGTATGTTATATAGGATGCAATAAAAATCCACCAACACCCCTGTAGATATTCTATAAGTTATCCTAAGACACACCGCAAGTTGTCAAGGATGTCCCTAATTGTGTATAAAATCACATAAAGAAACTAGAAATCAAGCATGAAGTATAAACTATGGGTCCAACACCATTGCACTTGAATGAGGGTAAGTTTATATAGACTATTTAGTTGTGGATAATGAAAAGTGGTTTCACAACTAATTTCAACATGCTTTTGATGGATTAAAACATTCATAAACATATCCATGTAGCTAAATTTATCAAAATCAAGTTCAATGGTCATGTACTAATAGTTCACCAACAACTATACATTGAATCATATACTATTCATATATTTATTAACCTATTATGGAAAAACATTTTAACTATTCACAATGATTACTGAACATTTGCAAGTGCAAAGGAAAAAGGTGCTGAGTTCAACTTAACCATAAAATACATATCCAACAATATTGCACCTCAGTGAGGGTAGTTTGTACAAACTATTCAGGAATGGATAAGTAATAGTAGAAAAAGTGTTCTTCCACAACTAAGCTTGGAATTCTTTTGATGGGTCCAAAGAATCATAGACATATTATCGAATGATTAAATGTGTAAAAAACAAGGCGAATAATCATGTACAATCTAAGCAATCTTTGATAAAATAGTTGAATAGATTCAATTCTCATTCACTAAATTTTAGATTGAAGCTTGGAAAAAGGATTTTTAAAACAAATGTCAAATATACATGATATAGTGGTAGCTCAAAATTTTCATGCCACTTAATGAATTGCAAAACTTCCACTTTGGATGTAGAGTAGTCAAAGATAGGGTCAGGATTTCATAACATAACTATAATTGTAATTTATTAAATGAACAAATAACGTATGTTTACTATTTTCATAGGCACTTAGATGCCAAACATATCAACAAATACAAATCTCCTATATGGAAATTAATTATTTGATATTGACCACCTTAAACAAAAAATGGTATTCAACTAATACATGTTGCCAATATATCAAACTATAAATTTTCATTGTCCACTTTTTTGTGGCATCAGATCCATTCTACAATAGGCATGGCTCTGAGTAAATACCAGTAGTATTAGCTTATTGACAACCAACTACACCATCAAATATTAACTATCAATCAAAGATAAAGTACAAGGTTCAATCCCTATGCTTGGCCCTCAAATATCAAATTCATTCAGAGAAGAGTGAAAGGTCATCAAAAGAGATGAAAGGTAATCAAACATCTTCCTCATAATATTTAACTTGGGACTCTCTTGATACGACCCCTAGATGGAAATACCATTTGATAAAAATGGTCCTAAAAATGACAAGTTTGTTGGCATGTGGTCAATTGGTTTAAATGCAAAGAATTGGATTTTCTTTCATTGATAGTCGATGTTTTGTAGTCCTACTATGATTGCCAAAATTCCTTCAACGATAAATGATTTATTTAAATATGATCCATCATCTTGATGTCACTAATATTCTTGTTACCTTCTCTTGGTCAAACAATGTTGAATAGACATTATGACATTTAAATCAAAAATAACTTGCCCGATATAATATTCAAGCATATTATTATAATAGTGCTTGCAAGGTACCAAAAAACTCTATTTGTTACAATTATCACTCTTGAATTGGAAAGGAAATTGATCCTCTAAATAAGTCATTTAAAATTTAACAGTTACAAAAAAAACAATTTATTAAACAATGAGCAAGGGAAAGGAAATACTTAACCATCATGATAGTCAAATTTCTAAAAATGAAAATTTGGCATGTATCCATACTGTGAACAATGAAACATGTGTGGGTTTAGATTACTCTTGCATTCTTATGCTAGCACAAGATATTTGAAGAATATGCACACATCATTTCTACTGAAATTTAGAAATTCCTTATATGAAGTGTAAAATATCCATTCCTTAGACATAGCAAGAAGTATCATAGAGAATAGATTGTAACATAATAGAAACTTATGGTACATGTCACAAAATTTCTACTAGGACCATAAATATAAGTTTCCATTCATCTTAAGAAAATAAAAAAAATCATGTTCTTACATGATGAACTTTGATTTAAAAGCAATGATATATATGCCAAAAATTCAGTCAGATGTTTTCAAGGGTCCTTTAGTCTAGCAAGATTCAGGGTGATCGTTGGTCATCTCTTTGCAAGAAGAACACTTTTGAACAATATTATATAAATTTCATCAAACGAGACACTGAACACCAATATCAATTTGGAAAATATACATCACATTAGATCAATTAATACTCAAAGATCTAAAGTACCCTCTACTGCTTTCTAACCACCTTCCCCTATGATGATTTTCCATGAGTTTATGGAGTAATTTCAAGCATCTTTGTGAGATGATACATTTATCTAGACACATATAGTATTGGATACAAACATTTATGGTACTATCAATTATATGAAATAAGTCCAACTCTACAATTTCCATTATAGCTAGGCACCTAAGGATACGTCAAGTATTTAGTGGAAATCATGAAGTAATTTGAAAGGTTAAACACAAAAGATTTACGTTAGAAACCTTTCCATACTTCAACGAAAGTGACTTTATTAGAAAATAAAGTCATTCTAGTTAGAGCCCAACAATTTCCAACAAATTTGTTACAATAAAAGAATATCAACTAGCAGGTGGAGGTTAATAATATAGTTGTGATTGAAAAAGAGTGATGGAACTCAAGCATCCTAATTTGTCAAAGTGATGAGATAATGATCCTTAAAGGAGTCTTGAAATTCTATAATAGAGATTGCATTGATAATCCATTCGAGTGGGTGACATAACTCGTGCATGCTCAAATTTATCAGAAGTGGTCCAAGATACAAAAATCTTAAACTAGTCTTCGAAAGCAGACTTGAGATACTACTCTAAAATGGAACAAGAATGGGAGGAAATTTCAAGTAAAAGAGTTCCCTCAGATAATGTTTATAGTCAAGATTTTTTTTTTTTTAATTTGTATTTGAGGATCCATGCTCACAACAACCAGGGTCACTATATCCTAGCTTGGTAGGGTCCATGGCCAACCCCATTGGTTTTGGCCATGACCCATCGCCCTTGGCTAGGCCTTGGCCATAATGGCCATGGAAAACTCCAATGGGTCGGTCATAGTACCCACATCAAGGGACAAGACATGTTGTAGTCACAGGGGCCATGGAAAACCCCTTGGGGCTTGACCATGGCTACACAACCCACAAGTTAGAACAACATGTGGCCATGGCCCTCGCAACAAGGTCTAGTCCAAGCTATAGTCGTGGGGTCCATGGTCGAACCCTCGGGGCACGACCATGGCCATAGAGGCCACAACCAAAAATATCAATCATGGATAAGCCCTAAGAGACCAACCATGGTCCCCACGACCGTGACTTAGTTTGGCCTTGGCGACGAGGGTTAGGCCGAGTAGTCATTATTGGGAGCCATGGTCGTACATGCCTTTTTTAAATTTTATTTGAACTTTAAATTTTTACATAATTTTATAAAAATTATTTAATATATATTATGTTTTTATTTAAAAAAAAATTTATTTATTTATTTATTTTTAATAAGTTCTTAAATTAATTATGTAATTTTTTTCAATAATATATAATACTTTTAGTATATTATCCTTAACCACTAATGGAATAATTATTAAGAGGATTCTCTCTCTCCATTTGTGTGTATAATCTAACATTAAAATTTGAATTATCTAGTATCATTGTTTACTTTTTTTTATTATCTTTCTTTAAATTTTTTTGTCAATTTTTCTTCAATAATTTTATAAAAATGTATAATGATGTTTAAATGAACTATATATAAATGGAATAGAATGCTAAAGATTTTATTATTGATAGCGCCTTAAAAGCTACAACTATATTATTTAATTTCAGAAATGAATACTCATCAACATGTTTTCATACTTTAATGAAGTAAAATGCTACAACCATATCACTCAATTCCAAGAGTAAAAGTACAATTATGATAATTTTATTGTTTTCAATAACCTTATAACATATTCTATATCCACAACACCTATAATTAATGAAGTCAAAAGCTACAACCATATTATTTAATTTCAGAAATGGATACTCATTAGCATATTTTCATACTTTAATGAAGTAAAATGATACAACCATATCACTCAATTCCAAGAGTAAAAAGTACAATTATGGTAATTTTATTGTTTTCAATAGGGATAATTTTAGGGGTAAAGTTTAGCCGAGTGGGCTATATTTCCATGTTTTTTTCCCAAAAAAGATTCGCCATTTTGCATTTTTTGAAGCCCCATTTTGCCCAATTTTGATGGGGTAAACTTTTTTCGCCCTAAAAATTGCCAAATTATTATATAAACGATATAAAATCCTTGGAAATTAAAATATTTTTTGAAAAATATCGCCAATCATTTTATAGTTGGCATTTTAAGAATTGGTAATATTTGCCAACATTTATACACTTTTAAATAAGTATGGTTCCTTAAAATCATCCCTGGTTTTCAATAACCTCATAACATATACTATAGCCATAACGCCTATCATTAATAAAGTCAAAAGCTACAACCATACTATTTAATTTCAGAAATGAATACTCATCAACATGTTTTCATACTTTAATGAAGTAAAATGCTACAACCATATCACTCAATTCAAAGAGTAAAAAGTACAACCTTAAATGATCAAACAAATTTTTGTCACCAAAGAATTGGAATTAATGTGACCATGACATGTGGAAGTAATTTGTCTTTGTAAAAGTGACACTTTTTCTAATGAAAAATTTTGACACTTTGATTTTCTATATCTTGTTGCTTTTGTGAAATAAGACACCATAAACATTGTTAGCATTGTACCCAATTATAGTAGTGATTTCAGGCACCACTATAAACAAAATACCTTCTAGAGGAGTTTTTTGTGAAGGATTTTAGTTTTACTAGATTTGATAATTTTTTCAAAAAAAAAAACTTTGCTAAAACCTCTTTCATTGGTAACAAAGGTTTTGATGGAGGTTATAATAAATGTACATGATAACTAAAAAATATAGGTATCTAAATGTTATAGAGGAGGTATTTTAATCAGTGCACATATCATACAAATACATCGATGCATAGTTAACATACAAAACTGGTGCATATCATTTAAATGTTATGCTCATGTACATTTGTAAACATAAGGGCACCCATGCATACAATTTAAGTGTTATGCATCAATGCTTTTCATTTATTTAACTCCCTAGTGCAAGTTATATCATGTTTTATAGCACTGATGCTTATTATTCCTATTACACCTATCTTTATTGACCTTTCATAGACACACACTGGTGCTTATATTTTCATATGGGTCGGTGTGTCTTGTAAATTTAATAATGATAATAATATCCAATGGACTATCATTTTTTGCGTCTTCGGTGCACTTACTATAAGAAATCACACTAGGACTAGTTTTATATATAAATTCCTTATGTTGATTCTTACTTGATCATCATGATATCGATGCATTTATAATAAATAAAAGCTTTGATCTAGTTTTTCCAATAAGAATCATCTATGTGTACTTTTTCACAATTAAAAAAATCAGTAACTGCTAACAATTTATGTATGCCCCACATTGTTCAATGAAGTAAAAAAAATACAATATGAAAATATGTCTATATTTTAATTATCTCGGTGGGTTATCTCAAGTTGTTGATAGATGTCCCTTGCAACAAAGAGGTATCATGCTCAAATCCCAAGGTGGCTATGCATAGATTGTAATAGGGACTCACTTGATGTCCCAATTGGGTTAGGATCCATAATTAGAGCCAACAGTTTACCCCATAGAATTACTTGGGTTTTTGTGGATATAACAAGAAATCGATATCTAGGGCCATGAGCCACATGAAAACAATGTCTATGTTTTAATTTGTTGTGTTTTTTTAATTTTCAGTGAATCATGAAAAAAATATTTTTATAATAATTTTGATATTTTAATTTTAATTATTGTGTTTGGATATAAATAGTGTATGATTGTTATACCATTAGGTTACACATCTATACATTGTAATACTTAATCATCCATATATTTAATCAACAATGCAACATTTTACAACACTAGACAATGCCATAGAATAAGAATGTAAGGTAACACCTTACATATTTATCTTATTAGATAAATAAATATATTTTTATAATTGAATTGATGATCTGAATACATAGTTTCTTGGTATATATATATATTGCATAATAGTGAAGAGTCATGTCTCTTCTCACGTCGTTTGTTGCATTTAGCATATAAAATATTTATTAATTAATTGCTTAATCTAATTTATTATTTTATTTACATATTATTCTATTTAGTATGTTACAAGTCACCCTGTTGTGAAAAGATTCGTCCATGAATCTTCTGTAAGCGTGATCAACTAGAATTCTTGCCGCAAATAATGGTACCATGGTTTAAAATTTCTTGAAATAATTGATCGCATTTCCATGCATATGATTATGTAGATAAACACATAACAACTATATGGAGTATTCTTCTAAGCTTCTAATCTAATGGTGTTCTTTTGATATTCTAAATTGACGTAAATTTCTGATATTTCTGGATGCTTTGATATGGTTTTCTTATTTGAAGCGGAAACTACTAATAATGTACTTACTTCCTTGTTCGTCAAGCTTATCTTTAGTTGTTCCAGGGGAACCTTTTGATGTCAAGATTATAGAACATCTTGAGTTACGACTACTCATAGAATGCCCATCTCTTCATTTGTCACAACATATTCTGGGTTTCGTTATTCTATGTTATCCTGATTAACGTCATCCTGGACACTTTTATTTTCATTATTTATTTCTTCTACGACTTCAATTTTTTTATAATCATTGTTAACAATGACTTAATTTTTAACCGTATTTTGTGTTTTATTATTACAATCTACGCCATTGTCATTTTCTTTACAATTGATATTGACATTGTGATTGTCAATATCATCTCGATCTTTCATATTCTTGTCTTCTACCTCTTATGTTTCATCGTCTTTGTCATCGTCTTCCATAACAAGTCCTTGTTCTATAGTTTCACTAGAAAATTTTAGATATTTTCTAGCTGGCATATTAATGTGCCTTACTTCTCTACCTTATAAGAAGCCACAACGATATTCTGGTAGACGTACATATTTTTGACTGAGTATCGTATTTTGAGGTTTTTAGTTGTGGTGCCTTTTTTTATCCCTCCCAAATTCTAGTGGCATGAATCTTTTGTGAGGAGGAATATAAGGAGGCATTCATCATGGCCTCCCTTCCTTTCTGGCTGAAGCAATGACTTTAGTCTCTTCCCTACTTGAATATCTAGGATTTTTTGTCGTACCTTGTTCCTCTTTACTTAGGAACTTAGGAGTTGCAATTGCTTCTTTTGTTGTGTGTGCAAATGCAGTTTCCATCTCTCCCTCACTTGAGACTTTGGAGGCCATAACCACTTCTTCATAGGCTCCTTCATCATTTTCTCTCAACCTTGGCTCGGTTTGAGCAATAAATTATTTGGGGTCTGATCTTGCTACAAGTTCTTCCTTGATTCCATCTTCTTCTATCATGGGTGCAAAATAAGTTTCCATCTCTTCCTTGTTTGGAAATTCAAGGGGCTTAATCACTTCTGCTATCACAGGTTCCATAGAAGTTTCCTGTTTTCCCTCGCTTGAGAAGAGATATGTTGTATCTGCTTCTTCATAGGATTCTTCATAATAGTCTCTCAACATTGACTCGGTTTGAGCAATAAATTATTTGGGGTCTGATATTGCTACAAGTTCTTCCTTGATTCCATCCTTTTCTATCGTGGGTGCAAAATCTGTTTCCAACTCTTCCTTCTTTGGGAATTTAGGGAGTGTAGCCGCTTCTGCTATCATAGGTTTCATAGTATTTTCCTGCGTTCTCTCGCTTGAGAAGTGAGATTTCGCAGCCTCTTATTCATCATAGGATTCTTCATCATTTTCTTTCAACATTATCTTGGATTGAACAAAACATTCTTCAGGGTCTAATTTTACTACAAGTTCATCCTTGATTCTAATTGCGTCACTCGTTGTTTATTGGTTGATTTCTTGTGTATTTTCATTTTCATTTTTTGTTTCACATTCTTGCTTCAAATAATTTTTTATCATTTCCTTCAGAATTTTAAAGTATTCTTCATATTTTCCCCACTTTTTGTTTACTTTCTCAATTCCTTCAAAACAATTATCCTGTGATGACGACATTTCTATCTTTGAAGTTTTTGAGAAATTGATTTTTTTTAATAATAATAAATATTAATTATTATTATTATTATTATTATCATTATTATTGTTTTCATAAACTATATATATAATTTAATATATATATTTTTTGGGGATTAAAATATTATAACAATAATTATAATATTATAATTTTGTTGGAAGAGTAGAATTTAGGGTTTAAACAAGATTATAATAATATATATTATTATAAGCTATGGTTTTCAAATATATAGTAATAAATATTATTATAAATAATAGTACTACTATTATAAAAAAAATTGAATTGTAGTATTAGGGTTTTAAAATGGCGTGAAGGAGGGAATGGCCGTGCTAACTAGTTGCAGCGATTTGGAGTGATAATGATGGGAGGAAAACAATGAAAGGATGAAGTAGTTGTAGAAGTAGAAGATGCTGGAGTTGCATAGACAAGGAGTGGACATGGGAAAGCATGGGGCGTGGAGAATATCGCGTTGATGAGTGCGATGTACAGAACCAATGGAAACTGTACGTCGTGAATTTTTTATCGAGTTGATGAAGAGAAATGGAGTGCAATGAATGGAGTGAGGATGAGTGTTGAAGAAGAATGGGAGTGTTCAAGGATGAATTCTGAGTGATTGATAACTTGAGTGAAACAATTCTTTGACTATAGGGAGTGTTAACACCTCTATTTTGAAGAGTATTGAAAGAAACATGGTGGAGAAAAAATAAAGGTTACATGAACTTTGGTTAAGAGTAATAATGTGAATATATCATAAAATGGTGCATAGAGGATAAAATTCTCTCATAATCTGATGGTGTAGAACAAAAGAGGTGAAAATAAATGGTTTAGAACAGATCCGCTCTATGGAGATGCACGGGAGATAAGGAGAAGCAAATGTAATTAACAGAGCACAAAGATCGATGGTTGTGGGACAAAGACGGTAAAATCTATGGCTGATAAGGAGTCCACTCTATAAAGATGCACGTTGTTAAAAATAAAAAGGCCTAGTGGAATGTGTACATGCAGTTTTAATCTAACGGCTTAAACAAAAAATGAATATTCATCAATGGTTGTCAGTAGCCTCGGAAGATAAAGTTGCACGGTAGTTGAAGTGGAAAGGCGGTAGCGGAACAAAAACCACGATACATGTGGTGGTTCATAGTACATTCTGTGGAGGAAAGTGGTTAAAGGAAAACCGCTAAATGGAACCTCCAGAATAGACCTTTATATAAAGGTGAGGTTGACTTATTTTTAAAAATCATTTTTTATTTTGCATGCTGGGATGAGTGAAGGAGATAGCCTGCCATCCTTTCGTAGTCAACCTCAAGCACATACAGTTACAATCACAGGTAAGCTTCGAATACTTGAGCTCTGTTTAGAGAATTATCATCGTTTTTCTGTTATGGAGAAAGAGGAGGGGTTAGAAGTTCTTAACTGGGTCTTGGATGAAAGAGACGAATTCATGGTTGATAGAGACAGAAGTGTGTATGACCCATTTTTGTCAGTTGGAAATGTATCAATTACTAAAGAAAGATAGTGGCAGTATAGTTTATAGGGAAACAACATTTTGAATGTCTGCAAGTCCTTTTTGTATTACTTCGCCATTGAACAGACTTTACCTTTTCCTGAATTTGCTGAATGGTGTGAAAGTAGTTACTCACCTTCTGAGAGAGTAATTATGAGTCATTCCACGTCCAAGATATTATGTAGGATTGATGCAAAAACTATTCATGGATTCCTTAATTTTCCTGATAGTTTCCCTGACATTGGTGAGTCTATGAATGAGTCTATTTTAGCCGAAGTATACAAAGGTTGTAAAACTGAAATCCGTTGTGAATTTTTGTCCAGTATTCTTAATGAAGGTCAGTCATTAGAGGGTCTCTTTTTGCCATACATTATTCACATTTTCAAAGAAGAGGTCCAATTGGTTGTATCTTTGGTCTGCCAAATTTTAGGTCTAGATAATGGCATTCATGGTAATGAGGTTGTCTTAGGTTTTTTATTGAAAATGAGTTCAGTCAGTCTTGAGTCTGAGTCCCATCCAGTCCATTACTTTAGTTTGGATGAGTATTTAGCAGAGGTCATTCATATCCAGTTAGTTGAGTTCCCAAAGGTCATATTTTTCAAATACCAATCATATCTGTTGAACATGTTGTTATGTTCAAACGTAACAGAATTACAATTCTTGTCTACTATGTTCTCTTTGGATCTTCCGAAGCAAATCAATATGTTCGAGTTCGTGAATTCCATTATGTCAGAGATGTACAAGTTTTTATTTGATGAGATATTGTGCAGAGTACTTGAAGCAATGAAGGTTATGATGCAATCGTCCCTAGAAGATAGGATTGGGGATTGGTTTTTATATAAATACTTTACTGTTTTAAGAGTGTATGGTTTCACCGGAGAGCCATACAGGCTACCTGTTTTTCTTACCCCTAGAATCTTTGCACTTGAATTCACGAGACAAATATTATATGCAGAGGAGGAGCATTTTGGAGCTTTCAAGAAGTCCTCTAATATCAAATTTCCCCTTAAAGTTGGTCCATTCATCTTTAAAAACAAAAGTACCTTGGTGATTGTGGAAAAATTATTGGAGAATATGGATTTTCAGAAAGAACAGAAGGTCAATTATGATCCATATCATATAATTTCTCAAAGGAAACAAGCAAATAAGAACAAACCATTTGATCATCAAGTTGTTGAGGGATTGGGGGAAATAGCCAATTTGTCTCATTTTGTGGAAAATCCAAGAAGCAATGAAGGTAAAAGCAATGGGTTGATTACAGCGTCTCAAGTGCCAGAAAATTCTAATGTTTTAATTAAAAGAAGTTTTTTTCTGAAGTTGAGAATATGGAGATAGATGAAAACAGTTCGTGTAAAAAGACCAAAACTTTTTCTCAAGATGATCAAGTTTCAAGTGAAATAGTTTCAGAGGAGTTGAAGAAATTAGTTTTGATTCCTAAGAAGTCAGTGCAAATGAACCGGTTTTCTTTTGAAAGTGAAAATAATGCAGAGTCCAGTTCAGTTTTTAAATCCAAAGCAGAGTTCATGACAAGTTATGTTGAAAAGTACATGCAGTCCTTGGAAGAGACTAAAAATCTACTTCCTCGAGTAAGAAGTCTAGGCAACCCAAAGGCATCACTGATTTCTACTCGGGATGTATAGAGGAACACCTTAAAATTAGCTATGGTAAGTGACAAAAAAGTGGCTGAGATGGAGGTAAGATTGGATGAAATTAGTGTACCTAACAAGATACAGCTTCACAAATAGACAGGGGATGTAATTTATTCAGATTTGTTACATGCCACGATGAAAATTAACAAGTTGTTGTAGGGTTTTTCCGGACAATCCGCAGTAGACATTTTTAGGTCGACGTTTCGATTCCGAATCTGGAACCATCATCAGGACAAGTAGTCGAATGGTAAAGCTGCAGCTTTGGATTTAAATACTGGTTGGTGTTTTTATAATTAAATTGGCCGACTAGTCCTAGGTTTAAGGGAGGGAAATTAATCAATAAAAGATTAAAATTTTGTTTTTAAAAATTAGGTTAAATTACATGTTTAATAATCAAAAAATCTTTATTTAATTTTTAAAAGGTTTAGGGTTAGGGTTAATGAAATAGGGCATAAGGTAAGGCTAAAAATAGGGCATAAAAATAGAGTTAATTGTTTCAAATTTAATTGATTTTAAATTGTTAAAAAATATTTATAATTTATAATTAAAAGTATTAATAAAATATTATTTTTAATTTATTATTAGGTTATAAAATTATTTATCCACTTTATGATAGGGTTTACATTAGGGTACGACTAGTCCTAGGTTTAAGGGAAGGAGATTAATAAATAGAAGATAATAAATCGTTATAAAAAGAAGATTATAATTTGTTTTAAAAATTAGGTTAATGTTTAATAAATGAAATATCTTTACTTAATATAAAGGTTTAAGATTGGGGTTTAAAATAGGGCATAAAGTAGTAATTTAAATTCTAATATAATTTTAAATATTTTGATATTCTTGTTTCTAAATTTAATTTATTTTAAATTGTTATAATATATTTATAATATATTTATAATTTATAATTAAAATGTTAATAGAATGTTGACCAATTATTTTTAATTCATTATTAAGTTAATAAAATTATTTAACAATTTTTTGATTTGATTACAATTAGTGTTAAAGATATTTTTAAAAACTAAGAGTGAAATAATTTAATTTCCAATATAATTTTAAATTAATTTATTTTTAATTTGTTATAATATATTTATAATTTATAATTTAAACTATTAATAAAATATTTTTAATTTATTATTAAGTTAATAAAATTATTTATAAAATTTTGAATTATTAGTGAATTATTTTTAAGTTATTATTAAGTTATTTATAAAAAATTTTACTTTAATTTTAAATTTTCTTCACTTAAGAAACCAAGCTGGGCTAAGGTTTAGAGAGATTGGACTTGTCTATTGGACTTGTTTAGACCTTTGATAAGGGGGACCCAACTTTTGCTCACTTGAAAACCGCCATCTCTGTTAAGGTTGTTGGGATGTTTGATGATCTCTATAGCTTCCCTGAATCTCCGTTTGAAGTAGTGGTTCTCTTGTGCAAGCAGCGAAGTTTCCTCAAATGGAGATTCAGGGAAGCTATAGAGATCATCAAACATCCCAACAACCTTAACAAAGATGGCGGTTTTGAAGTGAGCAAAAGTTGGGTCCCCCTTATCAAAGGTCTAAACAAGTCCAATAGACAAGTCCAATCTCTCTAAACCTTAGCCCAGCTTAGTTTCTTAAGTGAAGAAAATTTAAAATTAAAGTAAATTTTTTTATAAATAACTTAATAATAACTTAAAAATAATTCACTAATCATTCAAAATTTTATAAATAATTTTATTAACTTAATAATAAATTAAAAATATTTTATTAATAGTTTAAATTATAAATTATAAATATATTATAACAAATTAAAAATAAATTAATTTAAAATTATATTGGAAATTAAATTATTTCAAACTTAGTTTTTAAAAATATCTTTAACACTAATTGTAATCAAATCAAAAAATTGTTAAATAATTTTATTAACTTAATAATGAATTAAAAATAATTGGTCAACATTCTATTAACATTTTAATTATAAATTATAAATATATTATAACAATTTAAAATAAATTAAATTTAGAAACAAGAATATCAAAATATTTAAAATTATATTAGATTTTAAATTACTACTTTATGCCCTATTTTAAACCCCAATCTTAAACCTTTATATTAAGTAAAGATATTTCATTTATTAAACATTAACCTACTTTTTAAAACAAATTATAATCTTCTTTTTATAACGATTTATTATCTTCTATTTATTAATCTCCTTCCCTTAAACCTAGGACTAGTCGTACCCTAATGTAAACCCTATCATAAAGTGGATAAATAATTTTATAACCTAATAATAAATTAAAAATAATATTTTATTAATACTTTTAATTATAAATTATAAATATTTTTTAACAATTTAAAATCAATTAAATTTGAAACAATTAACTCTATTTTTATGCCCTATTTTTAGCCTTACCTTATGCCCTATTTCATTAACCCTAGCCCTAAACCTTTTAAAAATTAAATAAAGATTTTTTGATTATTAAACATGTAATTTAACCTAATTTTTAAAAACAAAATTTTAATCTTTTATTGATTAATTTCCCTCCCTTAAACCTAGGACTAGTCGGCCAATTTAATTATAAAAACACCAACCGGTATTTAAATCCAAAGCTGCAGCTTTACTATTCGACTACTTGTCCTGATGATGGTTCCATATTCGGAATCGAAACGTCGACCTAAAAATGTCTACTGCGGATTGTCCGGAAAAACCCTACAACAACTTATCTTACCGCAGAAATCTACAAACTGAAAATTAACAAATTGCAAGTTGTACTGGATAAGTTGGAGGTCCAGTTGAAACACGAAAAAATTGAGAATAAAGCGAATTCAATTCAAATAAAGAAGCTGCAGGCAGATGTTCTAAGCTTGGGAGATGAACCAGGAAACACACAAGCCACCAGGAGAATTTTGGAGGAAAAAGATAATACCATTCAGGTATTAAAAAAAAAGTTGGAAATTCCAAGTTCTGAACATGCTCAGTCCTCAAATTTGTTGGCATTGCAAGAAGAGAAAGATAAAATTCATTAAGAAATGATGGAATATAAAGGCAAAACAGTGAAGTTACAAGAGGAAAAGAATAAATGGGAAACAGAGAGAGCTGAGTTAATGACACAAATTTCATAGTTAAAGAAAGATCAGAATGACGGGAAAGAAATTATTGAATAATTAATGAGCCAGACCCCTACTGATGCAGATTTGTCCATTGTAAATATTGAAAAGCCTTTAAGTGATTTTTCTGCTGATGATTTGTTAGTACCAATGTCACAAGTAAGCTTGAAAGATGTAGAAATCAAGGAATTAAAAGAAGAAAATGAGAGGATCAAATCTAAACTGACTAAAATGGTTGAAAACAACAATAAAATATTACATGACAAAAGTCAGTTGCAAAAGAAGTGTAATGAATAAAAAGAAAGGAATACAGGAAAGGGCCCTCTACAAGGAGCCAAGCATATAATCTGGGATACATTGTCTATAGAGGTTACCAAGTTCAGACATTATCTAAATTTCATTGATGACCAGAGTGCATTGGTTAATTTAGCCAATCAGAGATTAAAATTAGCGAATGAGACCATGGAGAGGAAGCCCCTAAATACAACTCAAAATGCACTGGATTTCTTGAATTCATTAACTTATCAAAAATTGCAGGATATAGGGATTAAAGACAGAGTGGCTATTGTACTATGATCGAAAAAATTCATCAACAAACATCAGCTTATGAAAGTAGTACAAGATAAGGTGAATGAGATGTCTTCGCAGATTAATGATTTCAGGCATGCCTTTAGAGAATTGCTTGAAGATGGCCTTCCCTCTTTCTGGGATGAAGAAGGAAGACTTTTTTCTTAGGAACATTATCATAGCCTGCTAGTACAAAACCGTATGGACCATTCCAAGTTTGATGACTTGGTAAAAGGATTGACTGGGAAAATCATCGTGGACAAGTTGACAGAAGACTTAGAAATATTGCAAAAATTTCTGATCGTTAGAGGAGGACTGCCCGTTGTATCTTATGAGGCTTATGTGGATCTGGAGGTGTCTATCAGAGAAATGACCGAGTATGACATGCCGAGTGCAGAACAATGGAGGACTATGGAGAGATTTGGGAAGACAAAGTATATTCTTCATCCTTAAAAAACAATTGTTGCGTGCTGTGGAGTTGTTTATTCAAGCCTTGTTGTCACCAAGTCGATTTTAATTATATGATCTGTTATCAGGATTAAAGCATGTAGTTTATTCCTAGTTGTTATGGATATGGTTACAAAGACTTATATTAAACAGATTATTCAGTTATTAAATCTTCTTGGGAAGAAATCATTTATGTATATATTTGCATTACTTGATGTATTGAGGGTTGGAACTTGTATGTTGGATCAATGTTTTTTGAGGACATATAATTTTTGAAATAACAAATTTGAATGCGTGTGGATTATCAGATATTCCTGTGCCATCTACGTTACAGTCTGTGCTTTTCTTTCCTATGTGATTGTTTTTTCTCCAGTGCTTACATTCCAGTTTTTTTTCCTCATATATGAAGCGTAGTGTTGAATAGTTCAGAATTCATACTTGTTGTGTTCTGACTATTGTTTCAGATATTTCATAAATGTTTTTGCTAAAGTTAATATGGAATTCATCTTATGATGCTCTATATTGATGGATTGTTCATACTTCTTCCTTATCCACCTGAAATCAATGAATGACTGTAACTAAATGGTTATCTTGCCTTTGATGAAATCTCATGTATGAGACCTTTGTGCTATATTTATATATTTTGACTCCATTGCCCAATGGTTATGTGTATTGTTTCAACCATCTACATAATGTTTAAGTGTTGATTCTTATATTTGGCCTTGTTAAATTTATATTTGAGAGATCCCTCTGTGGAAAGGAAAGCCAGTTTCTTTATGAAGTGGTTTTTGCTGTTACCTTTGGGATTTACCTTTTGCAACCTGGGTACATTTTGAGTGATAACAAATTGGCGTCGCTGCCGGGGAACGAAAGTGGAAATCTTCCCTGTGAAGAATGAAAAAGTTATAAAGATCAAGAAAAGATTTCTATGGGCAAACATGAATTTTTTGTCAGTAGAGAAAGTTGTATATTTGCCTTGGTGATTCCATTGTAAAGGTTTTTCAAAATTTTAAAAGTCATTCTGGCTTCGAGAAGACATACACGAGGTAATTCTGATACCGAAATTTTAAAGAGTTCGAAAGATCCAGAAAAGTTGTTTAAAAAGATAAAGAAAAAATAGATTTTTCTCTGTTTGGTGCATCATCTTCTTGGGATTCTCATAGTATTTTTGGTCAAGAATGGGAAGTTAAAATTGGAAAGGGTTTGTTGAAATCTAAGTTTGAATTTGATCTTAAAAATGCTGAATTTAATCTCCGTAGATTAGAATCTTATTTACTGGATTCCATTTTTTGCAAAAGTTGAAGAAACACTTGTTGTTCAAAATACTCAAAATTCCTCAATACCTATGAATCTACTTAGACCAATGGCAGCCAGATTTGCTCCTTTGCGTTTTCCTACTATATTGCACGACCTTCCCCAAAATTACTCCCAAAGAATTTCCTTGTTTGATGGAGAAGGAGACATAACCGCAAAACAACATGTGGCTAAATTTGAAGATTTTGTTGACTTGGAGGAAGTCGATTATGCAGATGTTAAATTGTGGTTATTTTCTCAAAGTTTATCAGGTGAAGTGAAGAAATGGTTTAAAGATTTGTCGGCTGGATCTATATTAACTTTCCAATATTTCCAGAATGCATTCCTAGAAATATGGGATGACAAACAAAGTCCTTTGCAACTCTTGTCCCAGTATAATAGTCTCAAGAAGGGGGGTTTTGAATTTGTTCATGAATTTTCAAGTAGGTTTATGAGGGTTTATAATTCTATTCCAGAAGATATAAAACATTTTGCAGCTACTGTTAAACTTCATTATGCTGGAGCTTTTGATAATGAATTTGCATTTTCATTAAGAGAAAGAAAATTAGCAACTCTTGCCACAATGTTTACGGATGCTTTAGAAGTATAGGCGAATATGATGGCGAGTGGAAAAATGAAACACAGAGACATTGACAGGAGGAAAAAAGAAGAAAATATGCCTTCTACTTCTTCTTCTACCACTGATATTAAGTTTGAAATGATGTTGAAGACGATGGAGAAGTTGATGGACAGGTTGACTATGGATAATAGGTCATTCAACAGAGAACAAGCTAATCCTCAAATTAGGGATCTAAATTTTAGAAGACCAAATCCTCCTGTACCTCCATAAAATAGGCAGAGAGACATGAGAAACCCAAGAAATAAAGAAGAACAACAAATTTGACCACCATTTCCAGAGAATTATGTTGCTGACGAAGAATATCCTGTCGAAAATGAAATCCATCTTTTTGGGGAACTAGATTCAGAGATATATCTTACTGAAGAAGAGCATAGCATGTTTGCACAAGAGGATGGAAATGAAGAATTTGAGAGGGAGTCAAAACAATATCAGAGGGGTTATCTGCATGCTATGGATGATGTATAGAGGAATATTAGATTGAGAAACAAAGAAGTTGTTATAAATAAAGGGAGGTTAAATCCAAATCAGCCTTCCACTAGTTCATTAAATACAGAAAAGGGAAAAGAAATACAAAAAGAATCTGTTATAAATAAGGAAGTTGAGAATGAGATACAAAGAACAAAATGAATGAAACAGGTAACACCAATTGATGTAGAAAAAGTTAATTCTAGTTTCAATTTGCAGAATGAGCTTTCCAAGTTGAAAATCTATGTTCCTTTTAATGAATTGTTGAGAAACATTGAGTATAGAGATACCATAACAAAGATGGATAGAGGTCAAGGAGAATTGCAGTCTCACATTTTGGAATTGATTGATGATAATCCTACTACCTCATTTGGGTTGAAAGTTGAAAGTATAAATAATGAAGAAGTTCCTCCTTTTTATTTGAGTTTGAATGTGCATGATATGGTGGTTCATAATGCTATGTTAGATTCAGGTGCATCACACAATTTAATGCCAAAAGGAGTAGTTGAAAGTTTGGGACTAGAAGTGACAAGAACATATAAAGATTTGTATTCTTTTGATTCCAGGAGAGTGAAATGTCTTTGTTTGATTAAGGATATGGTAGTAAATTTGAATAAATTGCCATCTAAAATAGTAGTAATGGATGTGGTAGAAGCAGATATTCCACCAAAGTTTGGAGTATTGTTATCGAGATCTTGGACTTCAAAGTTGAAGGGTAGTTTACAAACGGATATGTCATATGCTACTATTCCTGTTCAAGATAGGAGTAAGAGGTTGTATAGTGAGAAAAGAACTCCCTATGTAGTGAGCAGTCAAGATACACCTGAAGTTCATCATATATATGATGTTGATACTGATTTGGGGTCTTCCATTTTCTTTAATGATACTGTCCCATGTGACTTGGAATCTACATTGCAGATGAAGCCTGAAGAAAATAAAAAGGAAGATGTGATAGAACAAAATGCTTTGGAAGCAAAGCAAAAAAGAGAAGGTTTGTGGACTATGTATTTTGATGGATCTGTGGCAAAAGTAGCGCTGGAGCTGGTGTGTATATAATCTCTCCTATTAGGGATTTTAAAGCTTTATCATATAAATTAACATTTGAATGCACAAATAATGTAGCTGAATATGAAGCTTTATTACTTGGGTTGCATGCTTTGAAACACAGAGGATAAGAGTTTTGGGGGATTTAGAGCTGGTAATAAACCAGGTGAATGATAGTTATCAAACCAAGCATCCCTGAATGGGGGCTTATAGGAATGAAGTATGGGATATGATTGGTAACATTTTTACAGAGCATACGATTAAAGTGATTCCCATATATGAAAATACAGTAGCTGATTCTTTGGCAGTAGCTGCTGGAAAATTCAAAACCCCTAGTGCTGGTCAGAATGAATATCAAGTGGACATTGTTAACAGACCATCTATTCCCGATAATTATAAATATTGGCAGGTGTTTGAAGATGACATGCAGATAAAAAGGTTTTTATAATTGTTGGGAGAATTTGTAAATACTCATATTGATGCCAAAAATGACAATGGTGAAAATTTCTAGGATGATGAAGAGCTTGAAGAAGAAAATAATGGTGCTGAAAAATTAAAAGGAACCTTAGGAGTAAAAGATATTATTCAATTGAAAAATAATTTTATACCAAGAGGTTTGATTCCTTTAGAAAAACTTTTTGATCAGAAAGATGTTTCTAAGAATCCTAAAGTGAAGCCTGCTGAAAATGCTGTTGAAGACATGAATATTGGTACCGAAGAAAATCCGAAGATTGTAAAATTGTCCAAAAATTTGCCTGTAAAAGAAAAAGAAGAGTATGTAAATTTAATGAAGAGGTATATAGATGTATTTTCTTGGAGCTATGAAGATCTTAAAGAATATGATACATCTATAATACAACATACTATTCCCATAAAACCCGGGGAAAATCCTTTTTGGCAAAAGCTTAGAAGAATAAATCCTAAATTGCTACCAATTATTGAGAAGGAAATTAAAAAATTATTTGACGCCAAGATCATCATGACTCTAAGATTTTCAAGATGAGTTGCAAATTTAGTTCCTGTTAGGAAAAAGAATGGAGAAATAAGACTATGTATAAACTTCCAAAATTTGAATAAAGTTTCTATGAAGGACAATTATCCCTTGCCGAAGATGGATCATATATTGCAGAAGGTAGTTGGAGCTGAAAGAATTTCGATGATGGGCGGTTTTTCTGGTTATAATCATATTAAAGTACTACCTGAAGATCAAGAGAAAACTTCCTTTACTACACCTTGGGTGTTGGAGACAATTACCACCATAGACACTCTTTTTGGTCAAATTGGCCTAGTTAAACCACTATCCTAAGTATAATTGACATTAATTGAAATAAATGGAGCATTAATTGCCATCATCCAGTCACACCCATGCCTACCTATAGTCAAGGAGGCTAACTTATAATCCTTCTCCTACAATCAAGGAGGCTAACTTGAGCACTCCGGGGGTGATCTGAGTGATATTAATGCACCTAATTGCTAATTGGTGGTTACAATCAGTTCATCCAGTCAGTTAAGGCACCTCTTCTCATTAATTATATTATTTAATGATTATTTATTATTATTTAATGATCTGGAGTCAACAGGGGCGCCTCCACCAACTTCTGATTATCAGTTCAGCTTCAGTTAACCTCATCAGGGTTCATTGAATTCATGGAGCACTAGCACTTGATGGTTGGCTTGCTATGACATGTGTTTGATATCCTTCAGTTGAGATTTAGTCATTTATTGCACTTCGACTTCAGTTAGGGTTTGGTGAGTCAATTAGGGTTTTGGTGAAGTGGTTAACTGAGTGTGAACCAATGGCTTATAGTCAGTTAAGCCAGACTCACTCATTAATTTTGAATGGCCTCCTTAGGTATTCGAATTCCTCATTGATTCAAGCTATTGCTTGACATTGTTATTGTAACCATTCATTGTTTATTAAATATACAGAGAAGAAACCAATTCCGGTTCCGATTAACACCATTTCTGAGTTATTTGTTGATTACTTCTTGATGAGATTGATTATTTGTTCCTAGATCAATGTGAAAAAATTAAAATGGTATCAGAGCATATGGAAGGACGAAGATCTATCTCTCAAAAACAAGCTTTTTGACAAATTTCTCCATGAAAAGTGAGCAATAGCTCAAAATTCTAGCATTGCACCAGAAGCCAAGGCTTACCATTCAATATCCCAAGTAAAGAACTTGTTGATCAAGCTTGCTTGATTGACTATGCTAGGTGTGATGAAAGCCTAGAATGTGCAGGCTGTACGACCTTATTTTTGCCTTTCTGTTTTGATTTTCAAGTTTCTACAGGTGAAGCATTCGCTACAACACATCCATATGGCCTCCTCAGCAGATATCTTGACTCCATACAATTTCCACTCATGGAAAATTTATATGGAGATTTAGTTGTGCTCTAAAGGAATTTTTAGAGTCACCATGGACACTGAAGTTGAGCCTTGATCCACCGTAGAAAAAGCAAGATTCTTAAACAAGAAGGATGAAGCCTTCGGTTTCTTGTGCCTCTCTATTTCCTGAGACCTTCTCTTCCATCTTACGGATTTGAAGACACTGAAATAAATATGGGACAAATTGGAATCTCTATATGGAAAGCATGATGAATTGAGGGTTTACCAGCTCAAAAATGAACTCATGTCTCTCCAACCTTCCAATTTCGAGACTCTGAATGATTTCTTTACAAAGTTCAAGCATACTGTTTTACTCTTGAAGCAATGCAATGTGGAGAAGGAGGATGATCAGCTCATCCTTTCCATTCTCTCCAAAATTGGGGTTGATTATTCATTTTTTGTTTCTACATTCCGTGCGGGGAAGCTCACAACCCCCGGATGGAAGATGCCTACACTCAATGCCTTCATTGAGTCCTTAACAAATGAACATGACAAGCTTGTCCAGATGGGGATCATTTGATCTTCCCGTGATCAAGCCCTCCATGTCTCAGGGCCCAAAGATCTGAAGGGTAAAGGAAAGCAGCAGAAAAATCAGAAAACTAAATTTGATGCTCCCAAGCCTAGAGTTGAAAACCAGTAGCATGATGAATCTTCCGGCTTAAGGAAGAACAAAGGAAAAGGGCACAATGGGAAAGAAAAAGTCAAGTGTTCTTACTGCAGGAAGGGTTTTCACCCTAAACATGCCTGCATGAAGAAAAATCTTGATGAAGCAACCTCTCACCTTGAGAGGAATCACATCAATCTTTCAGAGAGCTTTCAGAGGAGAAATCACCAAGATCGGGAACCACATCATGAGAAAGGTCATGCCCTCATGGCAAGCACTTCGAAGTCCAAAGCATTACTGATTGACTCTGGAGCTTTGAATCACATGATGGCTAAAAAAGACTCCTTTTCATTCTTGGAGACCGACAAATCCATCCCCATCCACATGGGAGATGACTCCACCATCATTTCCAAAGGACAAGGTACTGTAGATCTTGAAAATGGTTTTTTCTCTAATGTTTTGTATGTATTGTCTCTAGCAGAAAATCTCCTTAGTGTCTATCAAATGACAAATATAGGAATGCCTAAGAGAGTCTCTTTCAGCCCAAATGATGTTGAGATAACAGAAATTGCATCCGGGAAACTCATTGCAAAAGGCCTTGCAAATCATCATGCAAAAGCCTATGAGTTCTCTCACTTTGTTGCGGATGCAAAGCCCACTGCTCTGCTAACTCATGGAAATGAGGTTATTAGGCTGTGGCATGAGAGGTTTGGCCATTTTAATTTCAAATATTTGCAGCAATTACAGAAAAAATACTTGGTTGAAGGACTCCCGGTCATCAAGGAAACCACGAGAGTCTGCAAGGGCTGTGTGATTGGAAAACACCCTGAGTAGAAGTTTGATCAGGGGAAGGCAAACCGAGCTACAAGCATATTGGGGCTGATACATTCTGATATTAGAGGTCCGATGCTTTTCACATCCATGAATGGATCAAGGTACCTCCTTACTTTTATTGATGATTTTTCAAGGTATACATGGGTTTTCTTTCTCAAAAAGAAATCAGAAGTATGTGAAAAAATTTCTGAATTGAAGGCCTTGATCGAAAATTCCTCTGGGATTAGGATCAATATATTGAGATCTGATAATGGAGGGGAGTATGTCAGTAATGAGTTTCTATACATATTCTCCCAAAGTGGTATTCAGGTCCAGCTTTCAATTCCCTACACTCCCCAGCAGAACGGAGTAGCGAAAAGGAAGAACCAGTCTCTCAAGGAGATGACCACCTGTATGTTGGAGTCAAAGAAGCTTGCTGCAAATTCATGGGCTGAAGCCATGAATGTTGCATCATACATTCATAATAGGGTGCCACACTCATCCATGAAAGTAAAGAATCCTTTTGAAGCATACTTCGGACACAAGACGGATGTGTCGAACCTACGGGTGTTTGGGTCCACTACATGGGCTCGAAATCCACTTAATAAAAGAAGGACTTTGAAACCGCAAAGCATAGAATGTATGTTTATTGGGTATATTGATGAATCTAAAGGATTCAAGCTACTGGATATAAATACCAAACAGATCATCATCGAGAGAAGTGTCAAGTTCGATGAGCCTCTTCAGGAGATGGAACTAGTGAAGGAGAAAACTGCTGAATTTCCTTCCTATTCTACTGAATATTTGGATGATGAAATTGGGGGTGATGACCCTGATTTGGATCCTATGATTTTTGATATCACTGTGAAGAAATCATCAGATTCTGAATCATAACCTGAAGTGCAAATTCATCTTCCTACATGGGCCCAACAGACACTCTCCTCAGTAGGAGACAACATTAGAAATCAGGATGATCCAAGGAGAACCCAGTCTGATTTCCAAAGAGCAGGTATTGTGCTCTCTTGTTCTGATAATTTTATGTCTGAAAATTTATATTTTATGATTAGTTTAGATCCAAAATCCTACTAACATGCTCGGAATGATCCGAGATGGCAAGTTTCCATGGATGAAGAAATGGATTCTCTTCATAAAAACACTACTTGGGAGCTAGTTTCTCTTCCTCTGGGAAGGAAATTTGTTCAATGCAAGTGGGTGTTTCAGACAAAGGTTGCTGCTGATGGAAGAACCTAAAAATATAAGGAAATTCTAGTAGCAAAGGGTTTCTCTCAGGTCCAAGGAGTGGACTACCATGAGACCTTTGCACTGGTTGCAAAAATGGACTCCATCCGCCTTATTTTGGAAATTTCAGCATCCAAGCACTGGGAGGTGCATCACATGGATGTTAAGTCAGCCTTTCTACATGGAGATATTCATGAGGAGATATACATGAAGCAACCTGAGGGCTACATCACTGATGCATCTTTGGTTTGCAATCTAAAGAAGTCACTATACGGGTTAAAACAGGCCCCAAGAGAGTGGTATTCCAAGATGGATGCCTTTCTTCTCTCACAAAACTTTCAGAGATGTAGATTAGATCCAAATGTGTATTTAAAGCAGCATGATGGTCATATAATTATCATTGTTTTATATGTTGATGACTTACTGATCACAGGTAGCACAGTTGCCTCCATTTCATCCATCAAAACTGCTCTCCACAATGCCTTTGAAATGAGTGATTTGGGGCTTCTAAAACAATTTTTGGGGCTCGAAATCGAGCAAAATTCTGATGGGATTATGGTCACTCAGTCCAAATAAACTTCATAACTGTTGGTCAAGTTTAACATGGCTGAATGTAGGCTTGCACCATTCCCTTTCCTTTCAGGGATCAGCCTTGAAGAAGGAAAACACACACCTCCCATGGACTGCAATATCTATTGACAGCTGATTGGTAGCTTGTTGTACTTGACACATTCTAGGCCTGATATTTGTTATGCCATGAATGTTGTATCAAGATACATGTAGCAGCCTCATGATCTTCATTGGAAGGCAGCCAAGAGGATCCTCCAGTATATTTAGGGAACCAGGACCTACGACATTCACTATGCTGCAGACTCCGAGCTAGAGCTGGTTGGATACAAAGATTTTGATTGGGTAGGTGATTCTATTGATTGTAAATCAACTTATAGATATGTATTCATGTTTTTTGGTGGCCCCATTTCCCGGTCAAGCAAAAATCAGGCTGCCATAGCACTATCTTCAACAGAGGCCGAGTATCGAGGAGCGGTGAATGCTTGCATCCAAGCAGTTTGGTTGCAAGGAATTCTTTCAGAGTTATCTTGGTAGTACTTTGTCCACTGTCCTCTTTTGTGACAACCAGAGTGCTATTAAGATATCCACAGATCTAGTTACCAGGCAGAGGAACAAGCATGTAGAGATTCACATGCACTACATCAGGGAGTTAGTGCATGACAGGACCATCATTCTGCAATATTGCCCAACGGATGAGCAGATTGCAGACATATTCACCAAGAGATTTTTAGAAAAGAAGTTCACTTACCTCCGTTCACTATTGGGGGTGAGTTCATCAGGGTGATTCAAACTACTTTCAGTGTTTAGCTTGAGGGGGGGGTTTCCCACTAGGTTTTCCCTCTTTTCCTCACTTAGTTTGTTTTGAGCATTGTTTCAGTTTCATCATTGTACATGGTGACCTATGGCCTTAGTTGTTGGGGCCCTAGAATTTTTATGCATCTATGTTTTCTAACTCTTCCTGAGTATAGCTTAAGGGGGGGTGTTGGAGACATTTACCACCATACACACTCTTTTTGGTCAAATTGGCCTAGTTAAACCACTATCCTAAGTATAATTGACATTAATTGACATCAGTGGAGCATTAATTGCCATCATCTAGTCACACCCATGCCTACCTACAGTCAAGGAGGCTAACTTAGCCATCTCCTACAGTCAATAAGGCTAACTGGAGCACTCCGGGGGTGATCTGAGTGATATTAATGCACCTAATTGCTAACTGGTGGTTACAATCAGTTCAATCTGTCAGTTAAGGCACCTCCTCTCATTAAATATATTATTTAATGATTATTTATTATTATTTAATGATCTGGAGTCAACAGGGGTGCCTCCACCAACTTCTGATGATTAGTTCAGCTTCAGTTAACCTCATCAGGGTTCATTGAAGTCATGGAGCACTAGCACCTAATGGTTGGCTTGATATGACATGTGTTTGATCTCCTTCAGTTGAGATTCAGTCATTTATTGCACTCTGACTTCAGTTAGGGTTTGGTGAGTCAATTAGGGTTTTGGTCAAGT
>LPNX010165205.1:155166-169562 GCA_001517045.1 Pseudotsuga menziesii
AGTTAAGCCAGACTCACTCATTGATTTTGAATGGCCTCCTTAGATATTTGAATTCCTCATTGATTCAAGGTATTGCTTGACATTGTTATTGTAACCATTCATTGTTTATTAAATATACAGAGAGGAAACCAATTCCGGTTCCGATTAGCACCATTTTTGAGTTATTTGTTGATTATTTCTTGATGAGATTGATTATTTGTTCCTAGATCAATGTGCAAGAATTAATATTGGGGCACCTTTATGTACGCAAATATTCCTTTTGGTTTAATTAATGCAGGAGCTACTTTCCAATGGGCTATGGACATTGCTTTTGCAGGAGAAGTTGGAAAGTTTGTGGTAATTTACATGGACGACATCATAGTTTATTCAAGATCTAACAGGGAACATATTCATCATTTAGAATAAAATTTCATGAAGTGCAGGAAGTTCAGTGTATCATTGAACCCAAAGAAATCAAATTTTGCGCTGGAAGAAATAAAATTGTTGGGTCATATAATATCTAAAGATGGAATAAAAATCGATCCTGAAAGGGTTAGCACAATTTTAAAGGTAGGAGAACCCAGAAGTAAAAAGGAAATACAATCATTTTTGGGACAAGTGAATTTTTTAAGAAGGTTTGTGCCTAGTTTTGCTGAAATCTTAATGAATATTACAAATATGTTGAGAAAAGGTCATGAGATAAAATGGAATGCAGATGCTAGGAGGTCATTTAGGGAAATAAAACAAGCAATTTCAGAGGCTTCGGTGTTGGTAAGTCCATATTTCACGAAATATTTCCTAGTATTTTCTTATGCTTCATAACATACTATTGCAGCACTTTTGTTGCAGAGGAATGATGAAAACATGGAGCAACCCATAGCATTTTTCAGCAAGATGTTGAGGGATGGAGAATTAAAATATGATATCATGGAGAAACAAGCATATTCTTTGGTCCAAGCTTTGAAATATTTCAGAGTGTATATTCTCCACTCACATGTAATTGCGCATGTTCCAACCGCTGCAGTAAAAGGGATTTTGACACAACCTGATCCAGAAGGCAGAAGGGCGAAATGGATAGCAAAATTACTGGAGTATGACATAGAGATAAATCCTACCAAGCTGGTTAAGGAACAAGGATTAGTGAAAATGATGACAAATTCAAATTGTGAGTCTTTACAGCTCAATTTATTTTCCAGTTAGTCTAATCAGTTGGATACAGAGGTGGAAGCAATGATTGATTTTGTTTCATCTCCATGGTACTCTGACATTGTTCACGTCCTTCGAAATTTACAAGCACCAGTAGAATTGAGTAAGTCAAGAGCAAGATCAGTAAAATTGAAAGCTTCCAAGTTCTGTATTATAAATCAATATCTTTATTGGAAGGATCCTGGAGTTGTATTACTCAATTGTCTTTTGGAAAATGAAACTCAGCATACAATCAAAGAATTCCATAAAGGAGATTGTGGAGGGCATCATTCTTGGAAGGTGACTGCAAATAAAATTTTGAGAGCGGGTTACTATTGGCCAACATTATTTTTGTATGTGTATAAAGAAACCAACATGTGTCATCAGTGTCAGATTTTTGACGGTAAAAGAAATGTACTTCCTCTTCCTTTAAATCCAATAACAATAGAAGATCCTTTTCAACAGTGGGGTCTGGATTTCATTGGCGAAATAAATCCCAATTCTTCAGGACAGCATAAATGGATTTTAACAGCTATGGATTATTTTACAAAATGGATTGAAGCAATTCCTACAAGGAGAGAAACTGAGACCGTAATCATGGATTTTCTTGTGGAGAACATACTGGCTAGATTTGGGTGTCCCAGAAGAATAGTAACAGATAATGCAACAATCTTTAAGTCCAAGAAAATGATTAATTTTTTTCACAAATATCATATCAGTCTGAATCATTTGACTCCTTATTATCCACAAGGAAATGGGTTAGCCGAGTCTTTAAATAAAATCCTGGTAAGGATTATCAAGAACTTGTTGGAAGATAATAAAATATCATGGCATACCAAGCTCAAATATGCTTTATGGGATGACATGATTAGTACTAAAAGAGCAATTGGAATGTCTCCTTTCCAATTAGTGTATGGAACTGAAGTTGTCTTTCCAACATCGTTAGGTGTTCCAGTTATGAGGTATTTTCAAGAGTAGCAAGAAGAACCAAACCACATGCAAAGGAGGATAAACCAGATCATTGAGCTACAAGAGCAAAGGAATAAGGCCTATGACAAAGTGCAATCACATCAGGAAAAAATGAAAAATACTTTCGATAGAAGGGTGAAGGAAGAATAGTTTCAGATTGATGACCTAGTCTTGAAATGGGATGCTCCTAAAGAAGATAAACATGCAAAAATTTAATCACATGTGGGTAGGTCCTTATGTTATTGCTGGACACAAAGGGAAAAATGCATTTCTTTTGGAATATCCAAATGGGGTTTCTTTGGATAGTAACCCTGTCAATGGAATATTTTTGAAGCATTACTTGTCCTAAGAAGGAAGGTAAATTTTGTATCATATTTTGTAAATATTTATTTTCTTTGAAAAGTAGTACAGATGGTGAGCCGAATGTTTTTGAAGCCCGCAGTGAAAGCCCTACGATTCAAGAGGTAAGCCATTTATTTCTAGAAAAATATATCAGCAAAAAAGTAAAAAAAAAATTGGAAGTTATCATATAAAGATTAAAGATAGGCACCTGGTCTACGAGTTCTTTGATACCTCGCAGGGAGGATATCTTCCCCAGATGGAGCCAGTTGTTAACACCTTTATTTTGAAGAGTATTGAAAGAAACATGGTGGAGAAAACATAAAGGTTACATAAACTTTTGTAAAGAGTAATAATGTGAATATATCATAAAATGGCGCATAGAGGATAAAATTGTCTCATAATCCGATGGTGTAGAACAAAAGAGGTGAAAATCAATGGTTTAGAACATATCTGCTCTATGGAGATGCACGAGAGATAAGGAGAAGCGGACGTAATTAATAAAGGACGAAGATCAACGGTTGTGGGACCAAGCGGGTAAAATCTATGGTTGATAAGGAGTCCGCTCTATAAAGATGCACATTGTTAAAAATAAAAAGGCCTAGCGAAATGTGTACATGCAGTTTTGATCTAACGGCTTAAACAAAAAACGAATATTCATCAACGGTTGTCAGCAGCTTCGGAAGATAAAGTTGCACGGTAGTTGAAGTGGAAAGGCGGTAGTGGAATAGAAACCATGATACACATGACGGTTCACAGTACATTCCGCGGAGGAAAGTGGTTAAAGGAAAAATGCTAAATGGAACCTCCGGAATAGACTTTTATATAAAGGTGAGGTTGACTTATTTTTAAAAATCCTTTTTTAGTTTGCATGATGGGACGAGTGAAGGATACAGCCCACCATCCTTTCACAGTCAAGCTCACGTACATATAGTTACAGTCACAGGTAAGCTTCGAATACTTGAGCTCTGTTTAGAGAATTCTCAAATTTTTTTTGTTATGGAGAAAGAGAAGGGGTTAGAAGTTCTTAACCGGGTCTTGGATGAAAGAGAGGAATTCATGGTTGATAGAGACATAAGTGCGTATGACCCGTTTCTATTGGTTGGAAATGTATCAATTACTAAATAAAGATTGTGGCAGTATAGTTTACAGGGAAACGACATTTTGAATGTTTGGAAGTCCTTTCTGTATTACTTCACCATTGAACAAACTTTACCATTTCCTGAATTTGCTGAATGGTGTGCAAGTAGTTACTCACCTTCTAAGAGAGTCATTATGAGTCATTCCACATCCAAGATATTATGTAGGATTGATGAAAAAAGTATTCATGGATTCCTTAATTTGCCTGATAGTTTCCCTGACAGTGGTGAGTCTGTGAATGAGTCTATTTTAGCCGAAGTATACAAAGGTTGTAAAAATGAAATCCGATGTGAATTTTCGTCCAGTATTCTTAATGAAGGTCAGTCATTAGAGGGTCTCTTTTTGCCATACAATATTCACATTTTCAAAGAAGAGGTCCAATTGGTTGTATCTTTGGTCTGCCAAATTTTAGGTCTAGATAATGACATTCATGTGAATAAGGTTGTCTTAGGTTTTTTATTGAAAATGAGTTTAGTCAATCTTGAGTCTAAGTCCCATCCAGTTCATTACTTCAGTTTGGATGAGTATTTAGCAGAGGTCATTCATATCCAGTTAGTTGAGTTCCCAAAGGTCATATTTTTCAAATACCAATCACATCTGTTGAACATGTTGTTATGTTCAAACGTAACAAAATTACAATTCTTGTCTACTATGTTCTCTTCGGATCTTCCGAAGCAAATCAATATGTTCGAGTTCGTGAATTCCATTATGTCAGAGATGTACAAGTTGCTATTTGATGAGGTATTGCCTAGCGTACTTGAAGAAATGAAGGTTATGATGCAATCGTCCCTAGAAGACAGGATTGGGGATTGGTTTTTATATAAAGACTTTACTGTTTTAAGAGTGTATGGTTTCACCGGAGAGCCATACAGGCTACCTGCTTTTCTTACCCCTAGAATCTTTGCACTTGAATTAATGAGACAAATATTATATGCAAAGGAGAAGCATTTTGGAGCTTTCAAGAAGTCTTCTAATATCAAATTTCCCTTTAAAGTTGTTCCATTCATCTTTAAAAACAAAAGTGCCTCGGTGATTGTGGAAAAATTATTGGAGAATATGGATTTTTAGAAAGAACAGAAGGTCAATTATGATCCATATCATATAATTTCTCAAAGGAAACAAGCAAATAAGAACAAACCATTTGATCATCAAGTTGTTGAGGGATTGGAGGAAATAGCCAATTTGTCTCATTTTGTGGAAAATCCAGGAAGCAATGAAGGTAAAAGTAGTGGGTTGATTACAGCGTCTCAAGTGCTAGAAAATTCTAATGTTTTAATTAAAAGAAATTTTTTTGAAGTTGAGAATATGGAGATAGATTAAAATAGTTCATGTAAAAAGCCCAAAATTTTTTCTCAAGATGATCAAGTTTCAAGTGAAATAGTTTCAGAGGAGTTGAAGAAAGTAGTTTTGATTCCTAAGAAGTCAGTGCAAATGAACCAATTTTCTTTTGAAAGTGAAAATAATGCAGAGTCCAGTTCATTTTTTAAATCCAAAGTAGAGTTCATGACAAGTTATGTTGAAAAGTAGATGCAATCCTTAGAAGAGAATAAAAATCTACTTCCATGAGTAAGAAGTCTGGGCAACCAAAAGGTGTCACTGCTTTCCACTCGGGATGTAGAGAGGAACACCTTAAAATAGCTATGGTAAGTGACAAAAAAGTGGCTGAGATGGAGGTAATATTGGATAAAATTAGTGTACCTGACAAGATACAGCTTCACAAACAGATAGGGGATATAATTTATTCAGATTTGTTACATGCCATTATGAAAATTAACAAATTGCAAGTTCTAGTGGATAAGTTGGAGGTCCAGTTGAAACACGAAAAAATTTAGAATAAAGCGAATTCAATCCAAATAAAGAAGATGCAGGCAGATGTTGTAAGCTCGGGAGATGAACCAGAAAACACATAAGCCACCAGGAGACTTTTGGAGGAAAAATATAATACCATTTAGGTATTAAAAAAGAAGTTGAAAATTCCAAGTTCTGAACATGCTCAGTCCTCAGAGTTGTTGGCAAAGCAAGAAGAGAAAGATAAAATTCATCAAGAAATGATGGAATATAAAGGAAAAATGGTGAAGCTGCAAGAGGAAAAGAATAAATGGGAAACATAGAGAACTAAGTTAATGACACAAATTTCACAATTAAAGAAAGATCAGAATGATGAGAAAGAAATTATGGAAGAATTAATGAGCCAAACCCCTACTAACGCAGATTTGTCCATTGTAAATATTGAAAAGCCTTTTAGTGATTTTTCTACTGATGATTTGTTAGTACCAATATCACAAGTAATCTTGAAAGATGTATAAATCAAGTAATTAAAAGAAGAAAATAAGAGGATCAAATCTGAACTGACTAAAATGGTTGAAAACAAGAATAAAATATTACATGACAAAAGTCACACTAGTACAAGTGATCAATTTTGCCATGGAAAAATGTGGCAATATCCACGGAAAAGCATGGATATTGCCACGTCAAAGTGTTTTTTTTCCCGTGGCAACAATTCCGTCACAATAGAGACGACCCCTAATTTGCGTCGCAAGAGCGACAATGTTCTATATTTCGTTAGATGACTAAGCCGTCGCTATATCCACGCCTGGCCGTATCTGTATCCACACCTGGTCGTCTCTGTATCCACGTTGGGCCATCCCTGTATCCACGCAGATCCATCGCTGTATCCACGCCGGGCCGTCGCTGTATCCACGCCGGGCCGTCGCTGTATCCATTGCTGTGAAATTTTTTAAAAAATTGTCGTCGCTGTATCCACGGCTATAATTGTTTTAAAAAAAAAATACAAATGCCATAAGACCAATTCCATGTGGAAGTAGGTCATAATCCTTTAATCAAGCCACTGTCGATATTACTGTCATCCCTGCTGAATAGCTGGACCAAACATGATATATTTAAGATCTGTTTGAGATATGTTACCGCTACTGAAAATGTCTAACCATATGATGGTTGTCTATACTATATCATCTATGGCTTGTAAGTATAGTATTGATTCTTGAACACACATGTTTGATAAAACATCCCATCTACATTAATATAATTTGATTTAACTGACTAAAGTCCTCTACGCAGAACATATCTAATCTGTGGGGTGCTCGTGCAATTGCCCCAGAGGGCTAGGAGGTAACACAATGGGAAGTTGCATATAAAAATCAAGCTGTCTATGGCTTCAAAAACATATAGCCACAACTACCAATGATAAAATCGTTATGCTTACTTAACAACCTGCCCATCTCAATAGATTGAAACTTGTGGCACATGATAATCCTACCATATCATTGAACCAGGATTGAGACAACAGAAGAACTGTTTTACTATAATCTACCTGATAAATAGTTCTCAGAATAGCAATGGTAAAAAAATATCTACATTTTCTTGACTGTGAGAAACACAAAACTAAAGTAGGTAGATCATCCTATACCATACTGTACTTGTAGCTAGATGCCTAAAATGATGTAAGGTCAGGAAACATGCTATTACATCCATATGGATTGTAAAGAGGGGCTATCAAATGCACTTATTTTCTCATATGTTGTACTTAGAAAGCATAACCCTCAAACTAATCATTTGAAGTTGATCCAAACAGCCACAGTTGTAATTGAGGATTGCTGTCTAAATCATTAGAGTTCCCTAAGCAATGCAATTGATCCATTTGATTGGCATTACAGCTTGCATGCAAATAAAGAGAAATCTAGTCTGGTGCAACCTAATTCTTAAGCTGATCGTTCATATGTATGTTTTTAATAGAATCAATAGCCTATGGGCCAACAAGATTAACAATATAAGCATATCCATATGAGACCTCACATATCCAAAAGATTTCAGATTTTCATTTATTAACCATTTTATAAAGGGCCAAAATAGGATGGCCATCACCTTATGAACAACTGCACCCTTATAGTTTGTTTTCTTTGGGAATTCAAAACCATGGACCATGTGGAAAGAGAATAAAAATTAAAAACTCTGAAAGAAACCCTCTGTGGCAATTGTAACACCAAACAGGGGGAATAGATCACCCCTAATTTGAACTGCTTACATGTACTATGGTCAGTAAGCATACCAAGTATTATGATGTTTAGTAAATGGTGAAGGAGCTTGCAAAATGTTTAAATCATCTGCTCCAATCTTTTGAAGAAAATAAAGCCTATGTTTTTTTTTGGGGGGGGACGGACGGGCAGTGGGGCTGGTGTTGGAATTAAAATACTAGATTCTTTGCCTTGAATTTGATACTAGGAAAAACTATAGAAAAGGCATTCCATGGAGGAATCTGCAGTTATTTCAAATGTTTCACAACTCACCTTATACAAGGCCAAGTTGGAAGTATCTCTACAACACATAATAGGAAGTTGAAGTTATTCTGTTAAATCTTCATGAGGCGCTGTGTCCCATCAGCCAGGGGTGAAAACCTCATGTTCTCTGAATTTGTTAACAAGCATGCATGCCCAAGCAATGTTGTTGAATCTATTACCAAACCATAGCAAGAAAATGATGGATCCAGAGACCTCTTACCGGAGGTGGAAAGTAATTCAAAAAGCACCACTCCATAACTATAAACATGAGACCTTATCAGACACACTACATGTCACAGCATACTCTGAAGCAACATACCAAAAGTGCCAGATATATCTGTTGTTGCATGAGTTTCAGAGACTTCCAGGAACCTGTAAAACAAGTTTATGGTCACTTTATGCCTCTCCATATCAATTATGTGCCTGTATATTGCTAGCATCTGACAGATTTAATAGACACCTAGCCTGAAAATCACCGCATTAGTATTACCTTTAATCCCTTGCAGCCATTTTATCCCACTTTCCCCACCTGACCGTAGATATATCTTGCTCTACAGTATGAATTTTGTGCACATTTAACGAAGAACGAAGCTCTGATCCAGTATTACTGTAATTTGAAGTAAGAATATGTTTAGACAGATCATTTCTTGTTATGAGAACTATACAATGAATTGTAAATTGCTTCCCATGCCTGTGCAGAATCCATCTGGTGCACAACTTGGGAGGCATGTCGCAACTTTTCAAGGCCATGTCCTAAGCGGGCTATTGTAGGCATTGCATGAGCAGATTCAACAGCACACTCTATTCCATCTCTGAAAGCTAAAAGTCCTGTACCTGCCAGATGAGATGGAGCATATCCAGTTAATGCTTATATACTGAAGAGCAACTGTGCCACTTACAGAGGAATATAATATATATGGGAAAACATCTCAAGCCTTAGACGCATGGTACTTCTGGTCCCACACATATTTTCAACTGTATAATTTACAATGCAGATCCCTCAGTTCTCCTGCATGAATAAGGAAATACAGATTTATAATATCTAAAGTAAATTCCAACTTAACTTACACTTGTAGATTTATAATAATTAAAACAAATTCCGACTTAAATTATATTTCAAGTCAAATGGGGAGCTTGCTGGGTCAGTGAAAGCAGGATTATGTACTTGCTATTTCCCCCACAAGGATTCAATTCCCCCATGGGTCGCCATGCCTCCACAAAGGGGCTCAGGTCAGGAGATCATGATTCACACATCATAACTATGACAGGCGATGGATGCTTGTCAGTCAGTGTTAGGAAGCATCTTGCAGTAGTTCCTCAAACTATACTTCAAACAAGGAAAAGCATCACACTGAAACATAGTTACTTGAACCAATATCATACTATAATGACCTCTGCATAAAAGAAAACACTCTCTTTTGCACAAACCCAATATAATCAAACTCATCCTGTACAATTTCCATAACTGTCCTGCAAGAGAAAGAACATGCATTCAGGCTGCTAAAATACAACTGGCAGTAAAAATGAGTCCTGATAAAATCCCTGGCAGTTAAAAAGAGTCCCGGTAAAGTCCCTTGAAGGACATTAAGGTTAAAAAATTTGAAAATTGACTGAAGTCCCTTCAAGACTCTGCAATGATGTCTATCAAGTATTAAAACAATGTTTATGTGCCATGTTTAAGAAATCCTTAGTTCAAGTTCAATTCCCCACAAGGATTCAGTTCCCCTATATTGAATGTTAATCTTACCGGTTGAACAAATCTCCTCCATTCTTCTTGTACCTATTATTCGTGAAATAGTCTGATTCTTAAGTTTGTAAATTGTTTGACTGAGAATTTTTTGCTCTTTTGAACCCATATTTCTTAAGAGGGTCAGAAGCATAGGTTTTCCTCCATTCCGTTTTCTGGCAGGTAGGTTGTGAAGACATTTGAAAGTCTGCAAATTAAAACTATAAATTACTCAATTCCATCATCGTTCCTACTAGTAGAACCACTGGTAAACATAGAATGGCACCCATGTTAAATAACATCACTCAATTCTTAGTAGTTACATCATATTTTGGTTATGGCACCTTGTTAATCTAAAGGATTTCATCATTACTTGGATGTTATATAATTTATGGGCAATGATAGTAAGATCATTACTGCAGAACCCAACAATTTGAATAATAGAGAATGAAAGAAAGTTAAAAAAATATTGCTATCCAATTTAGGAATCGATCAACCTAGAAATAATGAAAGCATCATAAAAAACTTTGCAAGTCAGCCCACCAACTATGACGTTATAAACATCCAAACTAGAGTATTTTGCCAATTTATATGGGTAGCAAGGCAATTTCTTAATTATAATCAGTTTTTGGCAGAAATGAAAAAACAACTATAATCCTGCTATAAGAAAATATACAGAGTCTACCTTACCCTTTCAAGTCCACCACGAGTAGTTACTTCCCTGTACAACAAATGAAGATCTAGATCCTTACCTCCTATCTTTGGGATTCTGCACATTGCAAAGGAAATCAATAGTTATTATTTTTCTCGATGTCTGAT
The DNA here is from genome assembly GCA_001517045.1 of Pseudotsuga menziesii. Taxonomy (NCBI): domain Eukaryota; kingdom Viridiplantae; phylum Streptophyta; class Pinopsida; order Pinales; family Pinaceae; genus Pseudotsuga; species Pseudotsuga menziesii. The sequence goes on from LPNX010165205.1 coordinate 165,619, forward strand.
GCTAATGAGAAAAAAATTAGATGTAAGAAAAATATAGCATAGATTCATTTTAAACTCAAATCTTTGAAGCCGTCATTATTTTATTCTTCTAGATGTTTGATAGATCCAGGGTAGATTTCATAACTTCATCCTCAGAAAACAAAATATGATTAATGGGTATTAGAATACAATTGAATATTTCTTCACTACCAACATCAGAGAAGGGCTTCAAAATTGCAGAGACTTGTATGCCCTTCCTAGCAACAATCTTTTAGACAATTCTGAAGCTGCATATAGTTTCTACATAATATATGTACATGAAATATGTATGCCCTTCCTAAGTAACAATCTTTTAGACAATTCTAAAGCTGCATACAGTTTCTACATGATATTATTTGAGTAATATAAAATATATATAAAGATCAGGAAATGTGAATTCTTTTGCAGTCAAAACTGTGAATCTACCTTTTTCTCCTCCTTAATAGTTTGGGCTAAGAACTAATTATGTTATATTTTAAGAGCAAATTAGCTGATCTTGTGAAGAATACAATTTCAGTTCAGGCATTGAAAAACACAGTGAGGGCTTTTACTATTTCTAGCTTCTACATTTATTTTAATTTTGTATCGATTTCAACGATAAAGAGAAATTCTGGAGTAACCAATGGAACCATTATTGATAATTCTGATCAAACTAGAACTCGAAACCATTTAGCTATGGACAATTCCCTTAACCTCAAAGACCAGACCGGGGTCTTCGGCAAGGTACCTATGCCATTATTTTTCTGATTTTGGGCAGAGAGACAGAGGTTTCTTCTTCAAGATTTTGAATATCCTGAGGACAACAATTCAAGAGTAGAGGTGGCAAAGGAGTGCATTTGATCTCTGGTGTACACAGGCGTAGCAAAAGTAAAGGAGATGCATAACTCTGGCCCATCTGGCCCTTCAATCATAGACTCACATGCACTGAAGCAAGGACCCACTGCATGCATACTTGCCAGAGGCCCCAAGCTGCCAGCCACATTCAGAGATTCTGTATTCTTCCACTGTGATTCTGCTGGCTCTCCCAGGAACATTGTAAATAGCCCAGATCTCTTAGAAGAGCTTGGAGTAAGACTAGGACAGTATCATATACAGTCCACAAGCCAAATATGTGAGCAGTATCATATCATTCGTGTCCCAAGCGGTTGCAAATATATTTAGGCATTGAAATATATTTTTTCAAGCAATGCCACTGAGCGAATGATATCTCGTTTGGGCCATAGGTTGATATCTCGTTTGTTGATTTCATCAAAAGGCTTTACCATGAAGGAAAGATACAGGAAGCAGTAACTATATTAAGGGAATTGGAATTAAGGAAAGACATAGGAAGCAGCAGCAACATTCTATAGAGGATGGGAGGTTTGCTTATACTGATGATGCTCTTGTTCTTGTAGCTCGCATTCTTATTATAAGGACATCCACAGGGTCAAAATATCCAAGAATTTTGTGCAAGTCTTCCATCCCTATTTTATTTGGAAGTTCTTCTCATGGCTTTTCATTCTTCAAATGCATTTGAAAAAATCAAAATGGCAGAGAATATTTTTTCTACCCTCAGCAATGTAAGTTGTCCTTTCATGGGACATAATTACCTATGAGATGTGCCATCCTTGGGTTTGTTTCTCCATCACTGCTGGAAGCATTAAACACTTCCTATCACCATTTGGTTGATTGAGCACAATTTTTACTGGGATATACTGAGTCATGATCTGAGAGTCTGCATATAATGTTTCAAATGAGTGCTGAAGGGATAGAATTTTGGTCTCTCCACATCCCACTGCCATGTTGTATGAAGAATTTGAGGTTGGACATCAATTAGAGAACTATGTCCCAGAGATGTTATCTTTGTCAAGCTTCTGTTGGAGAACGAGCTCTAAAATGGTGATCTTTTCTCCTTATCTCCATACTTTTGGGGTTCTCTTTAACCAGACCAGCTATCATATCCTTACTGCTGCTTTAAAAACTGAACTTGGGCTTTGGTTTGTTGGAGAGAAGATTTAAAAACAGGAACAAGCTATTTAGAATCATGGGTATATCATGTGGTACAAAGTGTTGAAATTGAATACTTCATAAGTTTTAGCAGAATTCTGCGCCATAATGTTCATTTTGGCCATACAGAGAAGCTATCACAGCTGGCAAATATCATTCTAGATATACTCTCTCAGCTTCAAACATTATACAAAGACCATAAAGTTTGACAGGCTATTTTGACAGGTCATTATTTCTGCTACACTTGCAATCTGACTGTTTCTAAAGGGTGCTGTTCTATTTGTGCCAGGGTGTGCCACAGGGGTCACAGAGTTGTTTACTCTTGTTTAAGCTGTTTCTTTTGTGATTGTGGTTGTTTACTCTCGTTTAAGCAGTAACTTCCCAGAGCCACTTCACAAGCTTTATTCGAGTCGTTAGAGAGGCTGTTAGCATTGACATTATTTTTAACATCCATGTGAGCTAGTTTTTCACTCCGCGGAAAGATTTTAGCAGTTCATACTGAGTGTTTGTAAAAAAAATATCTGCCTATCAACACTAATTGGAATCTAGATCATGTTTAAATGTAGATTCTGGACATCAGCTCGAACAATTAAAATATCTTATATTTCTACCTTCTTTTCTGCCCTGCTTTTTGGCAATGAAACACCAGGAATCTCTGACAACCCTGCGTTTCTTGCAAATTCCAACTCAATTCAGATCAAGTGCTCTATCAAGCAAAATAACCTAATCTCAAAATTTTAGTGTTTTTAAAAGCGTTGTGTCAAAGCTCATAGAATCTTATGTGTGTACCTCCTGAGATTGGATGCCTAGTTAATAATTTATCCAGATTTCCATGAGTTGCACCAGAGAAGTTGTAACCAGCATCAAAGTCAGTGTCTTTTGCAACTATATATGGCTTTGTCTAGAAAACAAAAATCCAAACCATTCATTGGAATAATATAGAAATCCCCAGAAAATCACTAAAGAAAGTACAAAGGATGTTATGTTAATATAAGTGAAGCAAGATAGTTTTTAGCATACATTCGTTGCAAGGAAATTTGAGGACTTTATTACAATTTCATCCTTGGAAACCTTCGATATTTCAGAGCCCAATTGGTTTAAATCATCCAGATTCCTAGAATGATTTCTCTGCAAAGTAAAGAGACAAGTTGCTTGAAATTGAATACTTCATAAGTTTTAGCAGAATTCTACGCCATAATGTTCATTTTGGCCATACAAGGGAGCTATCACAGCTGGCAAATATCATTCTAGATATACTCTCTCAGCTTCAAACATTATACAAAGACCATAAAGTTTGACAGGATATTTTGACAGGTCATTATTTCTGCTACACTTGCGATCTGACTGTTTCTAAAGGGTGCTGTTCTATTTGTGCCAGGGTGTGCCACAGGGGTCACAGAGTTGTTTACTATCGTTTAATCTGTTTCTTTTGTGATTGTGGTTTTTTACTCTCGTTTAAGCAGTAACTTCCCAGAGCCACTTCATAAGCTTTATTCGAGTCGTCAGAGAGGCCGTTAGCATTGACATTCTTTTTAATATCCATGTGAGCTAGTTGCTTACTACATTTTGACCATGTGTGTATAGATTCAAGCACAGTAAGCAATTTTATTGACATTATTTTTAACATCCGACACCTAAGTAACCATCTTTCCCTACTATCAATTTTATTAAGAACCTCAAATTAAATAATAAAATTCACCTGCATAGCTCTCCCCTGTGACATACAGATCTCTGGTCTTGTACTCTGGAAACTTGTCAAACCAACCATGAAGAAATAGCAAGTTATCCTCCGCTGCAAAAAAAAATATAGACCATCAGATTATTGTCACATACAAAATCACTGTAGAAAGCTTAACATGTATTTGCATCTAGCTACTGATATTTGATACCTGTTTTAGCATCATTTGCACCCAAATAGTATGATGAATCATTAGAATAGG
>LPNX010165205.1:169626-243345 GCA_001517045.1 Pseudotsuga menziesii
CAAATCCAGCCGGAGTCTCCAGAAAAATCATGTTTGCTTCTGCACAGAGCAAACTAGCATTAGCCTGAGAAATACAATACATGCTTCTCAACATATTGGTAATCAATGCATCAAGAATGTCTGAACTTTGAGGCATTGCTAGAAGGATATTTATATGATACATGTACAAGAAATTAAATATTGCAACAATTACCTTTGTTCCAACTGTAATCATTTCCAATCAATTTGTCTCCCCTGGGATGGAATGGGCCATTCTCTGATAGCGCTCCAACGCCGAATGAAGAACAACTGGGCCCTGTAATTATCCAGAACCAAACATGACAAATAGAATAGAATATGTTCATTCACATTCTCGTAGACCTAAGTTAGAACACAATTTGTTAAAAAAAAGCAACTGCTTATCAACCATTCTCCTATACTAAATGTATAGAATGAATATTCATATTTTCAATCTATGTAAAATCAAATGTGCTTTGCTTTTCCAATGGATTTTAAATATGTATCAGTAAATACCAAACGAGAGATTCAGTGGATGAACATTAAATATTTTTACAGGACTAAAAATTGAGAACTTCAGTTCCTTTAAAAGAATATAAAATTATAGCAGCACATGTAATTTTCCCCTGAATTATAGCATATCTGTTCAGTTGCAGGCTTGAGCTGTGTTTTGAAAACTAACAATTCTTTCTCTTTGGAAAAGGAAATAATTCTATTCTAATCATCCCTTCGCCCTAAACAAATTATATACCATTTCATCCATATTTTATCAGTTTGTCTATATACCATTTAAACAGCAAGAAAATGCCAAAAAAAAAAATCGCTCATTCCACTAACCTCCATTGAGCCATACAACCAAAGGCTTCAAATCTGGATCTTTTTCAGCTTCTACAAAGTAATAGAACAGAGCTCGGCCACTCTTTTCATCCACTGTGACATACCCAGAATATTGCTTGAAGGTCACAGCAGGTTGTCTGGGCAGACTGTTGATAATATCACTTTCCGAACCTGATAATACTTTCAGTTTCAAACAGTTGCATCAAATCCTCTCCAGCATTTTTGTAAAGCTACAAGTGCAAGGTTGATCATAACAAAATGGTGCTCTAAAGAAAATATGGAATTCATATCTTGCTCAAAACAACTTATTATTCTGTAAAACGTAAGTAGATACATCAACCAAACCCAGACCAGATGCTACTACCTAATGTGACAACGTCAAGTGCAAACAATGACTCACCCAGTAGGATCCAGGATCTTGTTTGCAGTTATCTTGAAAAAATTTCAAAATCGAAAGACCATTCTGCTGGACAACTTGAGGATGAATGACAGTAGTTCCATCTTCAGCAATACCTTTCAGTAAAAATATCTCATCTGTCTTCAAAAGCTCATAGCCTTGAACCACACCATTGTGATGATAACAAATAGCCAACTCTGGTACACTTTCCATTACATTATCAAGCCAGGCATCAAGCCACATTAATGGAGTCACTTGTAAAATCTTAAAGCTAGTCAATCTAATCTTTGTTTTAAAAAAAACATAAGAAAACCTAAAGAGAAATCAAATGTGCCCATAAAATCACACTTCATAATCAACAGAATTCCTGGAAGCACCATTCTACCTGCTGCTCCACCTCCCATAGATGCAAACTAACAGCCACATGCTTTTCATTACTGAAAACCAGAAGGTCACTGCCAAGAAGCATGCGTAAGTTGTGAAATTCCCAAAACAAAACCCTCAGAAAACCTTCATTACTAAGCCTTCGATGCTTTTCTGGATCCTTCTGAACATAGTTTGGAGGACGTTGTTTCTCACCAACAAGCCTTGCTTTCTTAAGGGCATCAAGTCTACTTTTGTGTCTACTACCGCCCCAAGAAACACTGTCCCCATCTGCCAGGGAAGATCCTTGCGGATGAGGATGAAAGCCATCTGTACCATCACCCAGGTCATCACCATTTACAAAATGCCAGGAAGAATGTGACTGTTGATTGACAGAAGATGGTAAGCACTCTCCTTCCATAAACCCTGTAGTAAAATGCCTTGGTAGAAGAGTAGGATTTGCTGCATCTTCTGAAACTAAAGACTGTGAAGATGGAGGGAAATCGCAAGCCTCTGCCCGCACTGAATGCATAGCAAAGTTCAAGAAAAGTGATTGATCTACACCCTTTGATTGGTTTTTCTTCTCACCTGTTTTGCATAAACTCTGTGAGAATGCTGTCATCAACTTCTAGTAAGCTGAGATCCTGGTGCATGCTAAAGAATCTTCCATACTTTATTGAGATGGATGAATTGGGTTCCAACCCCAGCAGCCCCTCCGCTCCTCCTGCAGCCATGCTAGTCCGTTAGACCTTGTTGTAAAATTAGGTTTAATTTTCGACATGAATGAACAAGTCTACTTCACATTTTCCTTGATGGCTTAAATTCCTTGCACGGGCGGGTTTGCTTGGCCGCCTGTGATTTTGGCGCCAAGACGGAATATGTATCCCCTAACACCATGTTGAAATTGGATCCCATTACTGACAACTTATGTTCAATATGTCAAATATTTTAATTATAGAGTAGAAAAGCCTCATGCATATCGGGGTTCCTCTATGTCGAGGTTGCCAACCCCCTCATTTTGAAGACAGAGTTATACTAAACAACATATTTCTACATACTTTTTAAATCATATATTTTATGGTTTGAGGCCTTTATCATGGCCTATTAGCTTACTAGTCATAATTTAGAGCATAAATGCATCAATTTCTCTCCCAACCATGGTTTGAGACTCATTCATAGTGCACAAAGCCTCATATTAACACTCTCATACCACTACGAGGACAATGATGTCCAACACATACCATGTTGTATGGTTTGTGTCCTTATTCATGGATCTTGGTCCTTAGAAGCTTCATATAGGGTCTAATAGTTTTATTTTCCTCCAACGCCTATTGGGAGCTTTAGCATAGACTTTGGCAATCCCCTCATGTTGGGTACAAGAAATCATGTCCAAGGCCCTATCAATATTGTTGTAAAATAAAATGTTGACATTGGTTTATAAGCATAAATCCTTTGTAAATCATTTCACATTCTAAATTGAATGTTTGAGGATGTTAATCCCCATAACCAAGGTCCTAGGAAAAAGTTAAGATTTAGAGAATATTTTTAGGGTTCAAGACATGGTTAAGCTACAATGTCATGACACCAACACTCTATTCTCCTCTCACACACCTTCCCCTCTCATGAATTTATAGTCCTCCATCTCTTCTCAATGTTCTCTCCCCGTTTGTAGCTAGCTTCGTATTTTATTACTAATTGTTTAGTTGCAATTACATATACTTGGCCCTCATCCATATCAAATTTACAATTATATTACAATATGGGGGATTTAACATGAGTGTTACATTCTCCTACCCCTTAATTTCAATACCTTCCTTGATGTTAATTTATTTATGCATACATACCCCATGGCTTGTTGACTCTAGTTTCTTTTCCAAAGATTTTGATTTTTAGGCTAGGAGTCCAGGCGTGGATACAGCGACGGCTAAGCGTGGATACAGCGACGGCTAGGTGTGGATACAGTGATGGCTAGGAGTCCAAGCGTGGATACAGCGATGGCTAGGCATGGATACAGCGATGGCTCGTTCCTGTTACATCGAATTTTACACCAAAAGGTAAGAAACGTGGAAAACCTCCGTGGAAAAATACGCGCTTTTGTACTAGTGTTAGTTGCAGAAGAAGTTTAATGAATTAAAAGAAAGGAATATAGGAAAGGTCCCTCTACAAGGAGCAAAGCATATAATCTAGGATACATTGTCTGTAGAGGTTACTAAGTTCAGACATTATCTAAATTTCATTGATGACCAGAGTGCATTGGTTAATTTGTCCAATCAGAGATTAAAATTAGCAAATGAGACCATGGAGAGGAAGCCCCTAAATATAGCTCAAAATGAACTGAATTTCTTGAATTCATTAACTTATCAAAAATTGCAGGATATAGGGATTAAAGACAGAGTGGCTATTGTACTATGGTTGAAAAAATTCATTAACAAACATCAGCTTATGAAAGTAGTACAAGATAAGGTGAATGAGATGTCTTCGCAGATTAATGATTTCAGGAATGCCTTTAGAGAATTGTTTGAAGATGTCCTTTCCTCTTTCTGGGATGAAGAAGGAAGACTTTTTTCTCAGGATCATTATCATAGCCTTCTAGTACAAAACCGTATGGACCATTCCAAGTTTGATGACTTGGTAAAAGGACTGACTAGGAAAATCATTGTGTATAAGTTGATAGAAGACTTCGAAATATTGCAAAAATTTCTGATCGGTAGAGGAGGACTGCCCACTGTATCTTATGAGGCTTATGTGGATCTAGAGGTGTCTATCAAAGAAATGACCAAGTATGACACGCCAAGTGCAGAACAATGGAGGACCGTGGAGAGATTTGGGAAGACAAAGTATATTCTTCATCCTTAAAAAACAGGTGTTGCGCGTTGTGGAGCTACTTATTCGGGCCTTGTTGTCACCAAGTCGATTTTAATTAAATGATCTATTATTAGGATCAAAGCATGTAGTTTATTCCTAGTTATTAGGGATATGGTTACAAAGACTTTGATTAAACAGATTATTCAGCTATTAAATATTCTTGGGAAGAAATCATTTATGTATATATTTGCATTTACTTGATGTATTGAGGGTTGGAACCTCTATGTTAGATCAATGTTTTTTGAGGACATATAATTTTTGAAATAACAAAGTTGAATGCGTGTGGATTATCAGATATTCCTGTTCCATCTACAGTACAGTTTGTGCTTTTCTTTCCTATGTGATTTTTTTTTCTCCAGTGCTTACATTCCATTTTGTTTTCCTCATATCTAAAGCATAGTGTTGAATAGTTCAGAATTCATACTTGTTGTGCTCTGACTATTGTTTTAGATATTTCATAAATTTTTATGCTAAAGTTAATATGGAATTCATCTTATGATGCTCTATATTGATGGATTGTTCATACTTCTTTCTTATCCACCTGAAATCAATGAATGACTGTAACTAAATCATTATCTTACCTTTGATGAAATCTCATGTATGAGACCTTTGTGCTATCTTTATATATTTTGACTCCATTTCCCAATGGTTATGTGTATTGTTTCAACCATATACATAATGTTTAAGTGTTGATTCTTATATCTAGCCTTGTTAAATTTATATTTGAGAGATCCCGCTCTGGAAAGGAAAGCCAGTTTCTTTATGAAGTGGTTTTTGATGTTACCTTTGGGATTTACCTTTTGCAACCTGGGTACATTCTGAGTGATAACAGGGAGCACAGAGTTGGAGAGGTCAAGTGGGTAATGGATGGCTGGAAATGAGAGGTGAGAGAAGATTGTGGAGCAAGCGAAGAGATGGTGTGTGGGATCAACGATAGGTGAGAAGTGGGGTGGGAGCAGAGAAGTGTTTGCAAGAGGGGGCAGGTAGCGAAGGGACTACATAGCGAGGTATGGGTGTATGCAAGTGAGTGAAAGCGTGGGGTGGCGTGCAGGTGGTTAGCGCAGTGTGTGAGGTAGATGTTGTAGGTGTATTGGGAGTAATGTTTGACAACTGAAAGAGGAGCAACGAAAAGGTGCAGTGCGAGCGTGAGGGTGTGGGGAGATATAATGAATGGAACAATGAGTAGGATAATTAGAAAGAGTGGACGATTTGCGTTGATAATGAGTGGAGCATGGAAGGAAAGAGAAGCATAGAAAGGGAGGAGATGAAAATGCAGAATGAGAGTGGGAGTGCGTGATGTGTGAGTCACTATGGGAATGAGTGAATGGAGAAAGAGAGAAGCGATATGGAAATGGAAGTGGAGAATGAGATAGTGAAAATGACTTCTCGAAGAGGAAATGAGACTGTGTGAGAGCCTAATATCTAATACCACTTGTAAGGTAACACCTTACATATTTATCTTATTAGATAAATAAATATATTTTTATAATTGAATTGATGATCTAAAAACAGTCTCTCGACATATATATAGTACATAATAGTGAAGAGTTACGTCTCTTCTCATTTTTTTTGTTGCATTTAGCATATACAATATTTATTAATTAATTTCTTAATCTAATTTATTATTTTATTTACATATTATTCTATTTGGTGTTGACACAAACCCAGTTGATAGGGGTTCTCTCTCTGTTGACACCCAAACCACCGTGATCTCCCTGAGCACCAACCCATACAGGTTTTACCCTATCCAGCAACACCCGCAGAGTGGATGGAGTCTCACCCAAGATGTTCAAGGGAGGGCTGACGGAACCAAGTTTCCATAGAATAAGAGAGGACCATGTACATCTATTTATCAACTTAGCTCAACATTAACATATTTGATCATTGAACTTGTGCTTTAACAGAACCATATTGTCATTCAAAAGATCGGATTATTATATAAGAACTGCAAATAAAACATTGATGCGTAAAAAAATCTAGAAGAATAACATTATGGCAAAGTAAGAAAACATCGCATCATTTACAGATCCATGTCACAGATACCTATTTCATTCATCATTGATTCAGAGAAGACAGTAAAACAAGAAAACAGAAAAGGACACAATAGATTTACTCAACTCCCATCATGTCATATTATCTTCCACACAAAACACAATTCTTCACAAGAGATCCATAGATCTCAAATTATCCACAGATCTTAACAACCAAAAACTCAAACAGACTCAAGTTCAATATGCCAAGAGTAAGTGTTTTTCACTTGCAATTTAACATCTACTTATAGGCTTGTGCATTTACATTTAAGGTCCACTTAACTAAATTTCTAACTAACTGTTAATAGATTCTACAAAATATGACCACAATCCACATAATGCACTCCAAAACTACAAAAGATTACCAAAATTACATAAAATAATATATCTCTATTGTGCGCTCCATCTTCCACTTGCACGGTGTCTTTGACATTACGCAGCATCCACGATGTTGCGCAACTAACTTATCCCAAAAATGACATGGATCTGTAAATGATGCGATGTTTTATTACTTTGAATAATGTTATTCTGCTAAATCTATTTGCACATCAATGTTTTATTTATAGTTCTGATATAATAATGCGATCTGTTGAATGACAATATGGTTGTATAAAGCATAAGTTGAATTATTAGATATGTTAATGTTGTTCTAAGTTGATAAATAGATGCGCATGCCACCTCTCTTATTCTCCAGTTCTTGTAATGTCCCCGACCCTCCGACTGACGAAGAGGACGCTACCAAACCATTATCTATCCGGGATAATATCCCCATGAACATGTGCATACAAAAAACCAAAATAAAATGCTTGGAAGTAAAAACATGCAGAGATGCATAATTGTTTAACATACAGCGGAAGCAAAACCATACATTTAAGCATTCAACATGTTCGTCATAATTCATTAGACATCAAATATAATTGCAGAGATGAAATAGACATGAATACTTATCTTGTGAGGAATTCGTCCTGCAACCAGCTACATCACTGCAAAATTCCACCCAACCATAGGCCAGTGTGCTCCTTAATCTCTCAGGAACACTGCCACCCCCGAGATGGGCATGATTCCCCAAAGAATAAGGAACAAGCAGACTTACACATAGCCAAGGATACACAAATTATCCAAGCCAACATAGTTGGGTTTATCATGTCATCAAGGAACCAAGAAAAGATGAATTCTAAGCTGGTGGGATCGTTGAAGAGCTAAGGACACCTACACCAGAACTAACCTGAATTCTAGGACACCCACACACACCCAACACAAGGAAATCATTCCGTTCTATGCTACACAGTTCCTCAGGCCCTGTCCTCCCTTCTAGTGCTAGTCAGGGGTTGTGGAGAAGAAATCCAGACCTCTATCTCTGTCTGTGTGTCTCCTAAACACACTAGGTTTATCAAGCATACTCCAACCTTCATTCCCACTCCAACACAGTCTAAAGACCAACCACTACATACATGTAGCAAAACCAAGCCATTCACAACTTTGATTGGGGAAATCGATCCCTGAGTCATTCTTGGCCCTATCGTGGCCAAAACAACTCAATAATAACCCATAACAGCTCAAAAACGTAAATGAGGCCACAACAAACAAAAAACGTGGGGAAAACAACAACCCAATCTCAACATTGAAGCAACGGGAAGACACACAGCTCGAAAATGGAAGAGAAATCAGACTCTTAGGATGGACATGAGGAAAAAAATTATACACAGGCCACAAATTGGACAGAAAAACATACACCCACTGCAGAAATCGTGAACGGCTCCTTCACAGGAAAAATCATGGGTGACAATAAATGGTTTCTCCAGCTCTCTACATGAGGAAAATGATGAAGAATCCCATGCATGAGGATGAGAAATTCTCGCCCGTGCGTGAGGATAGGAAAGAATGGAGTAATGGGTAGTGGTTTCCCTGCCCACGTGAGGATGAAGAGTCTACTAGTGGAGTGGCCATGTGGGAAAGGACTGACAGTCTTGCCACCCACCACTTCCCAGCAATAACTGCCCAACTACATCAGGGTTTTTAATGTGGTAGTTGACACTTGGCTATTCCCCACTGGTTCAAGGTTTAAGAATCCCCCCACTTATCCTTAGGAAAATCATGCCTTTTTTATCATGGTTGCATTGACATAGCTGGTTGGGGTTCATTTTAATTAAAGTGCATATTTACATGATGCCAAAACTGTGATGTGCCGTATATCATGATATACCATTAACAACGATTTTAATCGCCGAAACATAACACAACCAAATCGATGGTGGGGCTTTTTCCTTTAGCTCCACACCACGATTAGTTACAATATATACATCATATATATTTAATGCAAATGAGATCAAAACTGGGGTGTTACATTCGCCTCCCCCTTCAATAGCACTGTCCTCAGTGCTTTACAAAATTTAAGCAAAATGCTACACCGGTACCACCTCAGTGTTCCGCAGAATTGAACAAAAATGGAGGTGCCAACTGCATGGCATCCTCCAGCTCCCATGTAGCCTCTTCAAGTCTGTAGTGTTCCCATTGCACCTTTACCTTCCCTATGGATCAGTTCTGAAGCATTATGACCTTCCTGTCGATGATGCGCATTGACTCGATTTGGAAATCTCCTTTGGGTTCCACCTGAATCACATCCCAATTTATCATAGGGTTAGGATCATGTACATATTTCTTAAGCAAAGAAACATGAAAAACATTATGAGCTCTAGTGCTAGCAGGAAATGCAAGTCTATATGCAACTAGCCCTATTCTTTCAAGCACTTCAAACGGCCCACAATATCTTGGTGACAGCTTGGCACAAATTCCAAGCCTCAATGAACTCTTCCTTTCTCTCACTCGGAGGTAAACATGATCCCCAACACTAAATTCCATGTTCACCCTATGCTTGTTTGCATAGCTTTTCTGTCTGTCCTGTGCTGCTTTCAAATTCTGCCTGATCTTTACAACCTATTGCTCCATATCCTTGAGCAATTCTGGACCAAGCACAACCCTGTTCACTAGATTATCCCAAGTCACTGGTGTCCTACACCTTCTTCCATACGAAGGTTCATACAGAATCATCCCCAAGTATGCCTGCTGTCCATTGTTATAAGCAAAATCTACCAAGTGTAAGTATTCTTCCCACTTGGTTGGTTTGTCCATCACGTACATGCGAAGCATGTATTCCCGTACTTAATTAAATCTCTCTATTTTACCATCAGTCTGAGGATGGTATGCAGTGCTGAAGTTTAGCTTTGTACCCAAATCTACAAACAACCCCTTCCAAAAATTGGAAGTGAACTTGACATTTCTGTCAGAGACTATTGCCTTGGGAAATCCATGCAATTTGAAAATCTTCTTCATGAAGATCTTTGCAATGTCATCATTCTTATGTGTAGACTTCACCGGTATAAAGCCTGCTTCCTTTGTTAACTTGTCTACTACAACCATGATGGAATCATGTTGTCTCCAAGTCATCGACAATCCCGTAATAAAATCCATGGAAATAACTTCCCATTTATATTATGGAACTGGAAAAGGCTGCAACAAACCTGCTGGGTGTTGATTCTCAACCTTTACCTGTTGACATTTCATGCACCTTGAGATGTATTCATCCATGTCCTTCTTCATTCCTAGCCAAAAGTACTGTTTTCTAGTTGTAGCAATAGTCTTCTAGTATCCTGGGTGACCAGGATATGGAGCTTGATGGATTTCATCCATAACAACTCTCCTCAACTCTGCTACATCTGGAATATAAATTCTACCTTTATAAGTAAGAAGTCCATCTTCTTCCAATTTATATCCCTCATACCTCTTCTCAAGACTTTGGTGGTGCAATTTGTCCTTTACTAGCTCATACAATTCATCTCCAGCAGTACGATTAACAATCTGCTGCCTCAAATCTGATTGGAAAATACTACGAGTTTCCACATGCATTTCTTGCACCTTCCTGCTGAGTGCATGAGCTACTTTATTCTCTTTTCCCTTTATGTGATTTATTCCAAAATCAAACTCACATAAAAACTCCATCCATCTCACTTATCTAGCATTCAGAGTAGGCTGATCAAATAGATACTTCAGACCGCAATGGTCTGTCCTTAGTTCGAATCTTCTACCCATCAAGTAATGAATCCATATCTTGAGGGCATGTACTATGGATGCAAGCTCTAGATCATGAGAGGCATATTTCTTCTCATTCTCCTTCAGCTTTCTTGACTCGTAACATATCACGTGGTTGTCTTGCATAAGGACTCATCCAAGCCCTTGTCCGCATGCATCGGTACACACCAAAAAATATTTCTCTAGATCTACAACTTTCAATACTGGTGCACTGGTGAGAAGATTTTTCAACTGCAGAAATATTTCTTCACACCTCGATGTCCATTCAAACTTTATCCCCTTCTTTTGCAAATAAGTGATGGCACGTGAAACCTAAGAGAATCCTTCAATGAATATCTTGTAGTATCCTGCAAGTCCCATAAAATATCTTACATCTGTCACATTTCTTGGAGTAGGCCAATTCATAATGGCTTCAATCTTTTCAGGGTCCACAGATATACCCTCTTCTGAGATAATGTGACCCAAATACTAAATTCTATTTCTATAGAAGTCACACTTGCTCAACTTTGCATACAACTGATTCTCCCTGAGGAATTGCAATGTCAATCTTAGATGCTCTTCATGCTCTTCCTCATTCATAAAATAAATAAGAATGTCATCTAGGAAAACAGGAACAAACTTGTCCAAATACCTGCTAAAGACACTATTCATAAGGCACATAAATGTAGCGGGTGCATTTGTGAGGCCAAATGGTACCACTACAAACTCATAATGTCCATACCTTGTTTTGAAGGTTGTCTTATGAATGTCTTCATCCTTGGTTCTCACCTGATGGTAACCAGAACTCAAGTCAATCTTGGAAAATAACTTTGCTTCTATCATTTGATCAAAGAGGTCATAAATCCCAGGAAAAGGATATTTATTCTTCACGGTAACCTTGTTCATCTGTCTATAATCAATACACAACTTGAGTGTACCGTCTTTCTTCTTTACAAATAGAACTAGTGCTCCCCAAGGAGACACACTCAGCCTGATATACTTGTTTTCCAACAACTCTTGTAGTTGCATCTTCAGTTCTAGCATCTCTGGTGTACTCATCATGTAGGGTTTCTTGGACATTGGTGCTGCTCCTGGCACAAGTTCAATTGTGAAATGAATGTCCCTCTTTGGAGGAATCCCTGGAATCTCATCAGGAAACACATCCTTGAATTCCTGTAACACTTGATAGTCCTCCATCCTAGGAGTTTCATCCTCTATTGTCTCCAAAATATGAGCTGCATACAACTGGAAAACTTTCCTACAGAACCTCTTCAACTGCATTGCTGAAACCTACCTTACTGAAATCACCTTTAGAATACCTTTTACCACTAATGGGTTCTCTTCTTCATCCATGCATTCGAAATTCTTATTATAACAGTCAAGCTTCACCCTGTGAGCTTCTAACCAATCCATTACAATGAGAACATCATAGGAACCAAGTGGTAGAACATTCTGATCTACACAAGTGACCAATCCATTCATGACCAATGGACATTTCTCTATCACTTCACTAACCTTTCTCTTGGTTCCAGTGGCTAGCTGAACTAACCAAGATTTTATATGCTTTACTTTCTTAAAAGCAGAAATCTCCACTACTCTAGGGGTAATGTAACTGTGAGTAGAAACAGGGTCAATCAAAATAGAAACAGATTGCTCAACAATCTTACCTGCAAATTCAACCACAGTTGACTGGTTATCTACCTGGCGGTCCTCCAGGGCTGCATAAATCCTACGGACTACCCTTGATACTTGACCCACTGTTTCTGCTTCTTGAAGGTGGTAAGCTGGCCTTGCAATCTCATTCTCGAGTGGACAACATCTATGCATGTGGGGTCCTCCACATTTCCAACATTGTAGTGGTCCTCTATTCTATTGTGGATCTTTAGGATTTTCTCCTATCACTCCAACTGGCTTACTCGCAGCTTGGGATGGCTGCTTCTGTTGATTCCTGTAATTAGAAAGTTTGAAACCTTTCCTTATTTGGTCAAACTTCTCATTCTTCTTGTCCTTCCATGCCTTATGGTAATCAGGTTTACCTTTGCTTTGCTCATAGTAATACTTAGCCTTCCTTATTGCTTCTTCAAGAGTTCTAGGTTCATAAAACTCAATTCTGTCTTTGTAAGACTGAGGTAATCCACTCAGAAAATGTTGGACCTTCACTTTTTCATCTTTGATGTACCTAACATACCTCAACAATTCCAAGAACTTATTTGCATACTCTTCCATGGTCTGCTGTCCCAATCTCAGCTCATGGAACTCCTTATTATTGTCATCATAATACCTGTCAGAGAGGTATTTCTGCTTGAAATACTTCTTGAACTGTTTTCACTTAAGTCTCCTTTCACTGATTCTCTTTACTTTCTTGAAGTGTTCCCACCAAATGGACGCTCTTCCATTCAGATTGAATATGGAAACTCTTGCCTTCATGTTTCCTGAATAATCCTGAACTTGGAAGTACTTATTTATCCCAAGAATCCAAGCTTCAGCCTCTTATCCAGTCTTTACCTCACCGTCAAATGTAGGAATTTTATCCTTCTTAAATTCATCCCGAGAGAGATCCCTATGGTGCCTCTTTCTTTTTCCCTTAAGAGAAGAAGAGCTTGAATCCCCGCTGGATTATTCGTAGTCAGATGACCTACCTAAATTCCTTCTTCTTCTCCTAGTACTGCTCTTACTACCTTCTGGTTTTACTGTACCCTGTCCAGAGTCTATCTTTCTTTGCAAGTCTGTCAAACTCTGCAACATAGTAGCATTCAACTGATGCTGCTCTTCCTGGGCCTTAATCAAGCTTCTCATGGTGGCTGCAACATCGGATGGTGTCTCTTCGAATCTCCTTCCATTAGACTCTATGTCATCATTTCTAACTCGAACATTTTCTCCCATGGCATCTCGTGCATGCTCGTAGGAATCCCGAGCATCATATCCGTCATGGGTTCTCATGTCTGAACCACCACTTACTTTACCAAATTGCACTACCTAGAATATTTCCCTTGAAGGTGACTATGATTCTGCAAACGTGTTAGTAACACAACCGTTAGATGCATATCATTTATATAAATCAGAATTACTTACCTTCTCTTGGAAAAAAATCATAAAATGACAACTTTTCCCAAAACAAAGAATTTTCCTTCTCAAAGAATGACTGTCTCAAGGGGACGACAGGGGTCAAGGGGGCTTGTGCCCTCATTTTTTTTTGTAAATATTTGATTTTCATGCAATATGGCACATAATATCGCTGCCATTTTCTTCTTTTCAGCCCTAAAAATCCCACTTGAAAACTCAAAATTTCCCTTTCTCAAATCGGGTCTCTTCCCAACTAATCTTCCGATGTATGGGCTCCTTAGTTGACTAAGCTTCCGACACCTTGATGGTTTGATCTTCATATTTCTTTCGACACTCATCAGCTGTCCAATCCACTAAATTTATTCGACATATCGGAGGTTTGATCCTCTAAATTTCTTGAACGTATCGACGGTTCGATCCTCTAAATTTCTCTGACGTATCGGTGGACCAATCATCTAAATTTTGTCTGATGTATCGGCGGACTGATCATCTAATTTTTTTCGACGCTTTGGAATCCTTCAAGAGATCCCGACCGACACCTCGGCTCCACTTCAATGATCAACTATCGACGATTCCCATACTTAGAAAAAATTTTGGTGAAAATTTCTTTTCGTATCCCCTTTGCTTTTCCTCCTCCGCGTCATCGGAAGTCCTTCACCCTTTCCCTACCGATGTATCGATGCCTTCATCATCTACCTTCCACCGCCATTGTGGCACCTTCATTCTTTTCCAATCAAAGGTTTCGAAACTCTTTACACTTCCTCCTCTGGTGGCATTGGGGATCCTTCCATCTAAATGGGCCAACGTTTCGGTAGTCTTCAGCTAATCTGAGTCGACGTTTCGGCGGTCTTCAGATGATGGATTTCGATGCTTTCAACACTTAGAAATTGTTTTTCAAAAATTTATCCCTCTGCGGTTTCTTCGTCGGCTGTGTCTCAGCTTAGCCCAGCCGAGATCGTCGGCTTCTCTCTGCCGAAGCCCTCAGCTCCTTCCCGTCGAGACCACCGACAAAACTCCAACTTCAAAAATTTCAAGAATTTTCATTCTGCGGTTCTCGTCAGGCAGACTTTTGTCTAGGCTATCCGCTGTATCAGAGGAGCTTCTAGCTAAGTCCTTCGACGTATCATGTGGTCTTCAGCCTAAGCCTTCCGACGTTTCCAACACTTTAGAAATTTTTGAAATTTTCTTGTCATTCTCATATTTCCTCATTTCTTTAGCTATTGGACAAAGCTAACTTTCCTCTATCACTGCATATTCATGGCCCATTAAGGCCCATGCTGCAACAACAACTTTGATACCACACTGTAATGTCCCCGACCCTCCGATCGGTGAAGAGGACACTACCAAACCATTATCTATCTGGGAAACTAGCCCCATGAACATGTGGATACATAAAGCCGAAATAAAATGCTTGAAAGTAAAAACATGCACAGATGCATAATTGTTTAACATACAATAGAAGAAAAAGCATACATTCAAGCATTCAACATGTTCATCATAATTCATTAGACATCAAATATAATTGCAGAGATGAAATAGACAAGAATACTTATCTTGTGACGAATTCGTCCCACAACCAGCTACGTCACTGCAACATTCCACCTAACCATAGGATAGTGTGCTCCTTAATCTCTCAGCAACATTGCCACCCCCGAGCTGGGCATGATTCCCCAAGGAATAAGGAACAAGCAGGATTATACATAGCCAAGGATACACAAATCATCCAAGCCAACATAGTTGGGTTTATTAGGCCATCAAGGAGTTGGGAAAAGCTAAATGATAAGCTGGTGGGATCATTGAAGAGCTAAAGACACCTACACTAGAACTAGCCTGAATTTTAGGACACCCACACACACCCAACATAAGGAAATCAGTCCCTTCTCTGCTACATAGTCCCTTAGGCCCTGGCCTCCCTTCCAGTGCTATTCAGGGGTTGTGGAGAAGAAAGCAATCCCTCTAGCTCTGTCTGTGGTGCTCCCAAACACACCAAGTTTATCAAGCATACTCCAACCTTCATTCCCACTCCAACATAGTCCGAAGACCAACCACTGCATACATGCAGCAAAACCAAGCCATTCATAGCTTTGACTGGGGAAATCAATCCCTGAGTCATTCTTGGCCCTATTGTGGCCAAAACGACTCAATAATAACCCACAACAGCTCAAAAACATAAATGAGGTGACAACAAACAAAAAATGTGGGGAAAACAACAGCCCAATCTCAACATTGAAGCAACGGGAAGACACACAGCCTGAAAATGGAAGAGAAATCAGACTCTCAGCATGGACAGGAGGAAAAAACATATACATAGGCCACAAATTGGACAAAAAAACATACACCCACCATAGAAATCCTGAACAACTCCTTCACTGAAAAAATTGTGGGTGACAGTAAATGATTTCTCCAGCTCTCTGCGTGAGGAAAACGATGAAGAATCCTGTGTGTGAGGATGAGCAATTCCCGCCAGTGCGTGAGGATAGGCAAGAATGGAGTAATGGATAGTGGTTTCCCTACCCACATAAGGATGAAGAGTCTACTAGTGGAGTGGGTGTGTGGGAAAGGACTAATATTCTTGCCACCCACCACTTCCCAGCAATAACTTCCCAACTACATTAGGGTTTCAACGAAACTGGAAATCCAAAATTGGTTCGACCAGAAGCTATGAGAGTTTGCTGAGAAAGAAAATCAAAACCCTGGACTGATGATGGATAAGTGGCTGGAAAATTACATACATGATAGTCACACGAGCATTTTTTCTCTGAATTCCCAATCATCTTGTATGAGTGGTTCACGTGATTGACCTATCACAAGACAAATTTCCAAGGAGGTGAGCCAACGTTTTGGACCCCAGAATTAATACAGGAGTTGGAGGAGGTAGACAATAGAGCATCGTGGGCTGTTGAAGTCTAGATCGACAGTATCTTGGAAGGCTATATCATCGAGTTGACGGTTGATACAACCAAATAATATACTGAAGAAGAAATGGAGTTCTTTAACAGTCCATGAGGTAGGTTTATCTTGCCATTGCAACTGTTTATTAAGATGCTCATATGTGAAAAGGGCATATTGAAAATGCACCTTCAGTAGTAGAACTATGGTGTGCAGAGGTTGTGGATACCGTGAATATGGGGGGGGGTGAATGGAATGATACGGGGTAGATGGGTGCAAGTTATGAAGAGACCGTGAGGGAAGTCGAGGAAGAGAGTGGTCTTACAAGAGAAGGAGCAAGGTTTAGACAAGAGAAGATGTAGGCGACATTGGAGGGTCTTGCTATGCTTGAAATGAAAGGCTGTGAAGGAATACCAAATGGAACAAAGTGACCCTACAGTGACAATGAGGACAACCAGGATACACCCGAGGTAGAGGTAAGATCAACCCCCAGCAGCAACGTACCCACACCTCCATGCACTACATCACAATCAGGAAGAAACTCAAGTTCAACACTGACTTGTCCAATGTGCCAGCAAGACTCTAATAGTAGCATATCAACAACTGTAGGAACAAGGCCCAGAATGGCAGGTGAGGAGGTGAAGCTACCCTTGTTTCATGGGAATGAGACTGAGGATCCGAAGCAGTATTGGTTCTTGTGTGAGGTAGTATGGACTGTCATACAAATTGTGGATGATGATGCCAATAAAGGCCAATTAGAGAAAAACTCTTCAGGGTTGCGCAATGGATTGTCATATGAAGTTTGTACAAACTCCTACCGAGACTCTGTCAAATAACTTGGATGAAGTCAGGAAATGACTAATTGAATAATTCAGAAATAAAAATCTATAGCGCAATACATTACAGATTTAAAGGAAATTAAGCAGTATCCAAATGAGACAGTTTTGGATTTTGATCAAAGGTTCAAGACACCAATGAAAAGATTTAGTTTTGAGATGAACGATATTCAGCATAAAGAATGGTTCATTACAACGTTACTATCTCATATCAGACTACCACTGATGCAACAAAAGATTGAGACACAGAGCAAGGATCTGGTGATTGCAATGAAGGTGGAAGCTTCACCCGTTGGAGAGAATGCAGTCAGTATGAACCATATTCAGACGCAGTTGGTGAATCTAACACTCCAGTTGCAAGATATCAAAAAAGGAAAAGAGCATCGCGAAGAAGTTTGGTGTACTCGATGTCACGCAAATGGGCATACCAAGGATAACTTCCTAGATTTCCAAAACTGCTTGTTGTTAGGAGTGCCAAAACCATTGATTTGTGGAAGTGTACCATGGTGCTGCATTCGTCAAGTATATGGGAATCGACATGAGGATTGTGGGTACATGTAGAAGATGGTAACGAAGCCGACAAAATTATAATGCACATTTTGTTGATCTGTTAGGTATGAACATAAGGATTGTTGTGCATATGACCTAATCTATGAAAGAACATATGATTTGTACTATGTGAAGGGAAAGGCACAAAATCCGCAGCCACAGGTGGTAAAACCGCCACCTCAACCATAGTTCATACCGCAACTGTTGATGCAGTTTGTACTACAGAAACCACAACAACATTTTTTGCCACAACCGTAGTATAATCAGATGTAGATGGCTCCGCAGCAGCCACAGTATGTTCAGTCAGCGCAGTATGTTCAGCAGCAACCGAATCCCCTACAACAACAATTTAATCAACCATAATATTAGCAATAAGGAGGATTCCAAGGAGGACGAGGTGCAGGCTTTGGTCGAGGAGTAGGATGAGGTCGTGAACTAGTACAATGTTATAATTATGGTGTATTGGGACACTTTCGAAGAGATTGCCTGCATTTGCAAGAAAAGTGTAAGTGTACATATTGCACCGTGATTGATCCACAGTTGTAGAACCAAAACCAGTTGCAGAATTAGAACCAGTTGCAAAACTAGAATCAAGTGATGAATCAGAACCAGTTGCAGAACTAGAATCAAGTGCTGAACCAGAACCAGTTGCAAAATCAGAACCAGAACCAGATTCCAATTCAGAACCAGAATACAAATCAGAACATGAATCCACCACTGAACTAGAATGAAGGGTCGACAGTTGAGACGATCTTGACAGAGCCCAGAATGCAAGACATTGATATCGCTATTGTCACTCATGGAGGTGCGACAACTGGAGAAGATAGTCCATTTCCACAAGTCCGGTTGGCTGGAAAGAAGAAAGCACAATTCGATATCAACACAGAGAAAGATACATTCTTTGAATCACGAGACGCGATGCGCAAGAATCCATGTAAGTTACCTATTTATGAAATTCCAATTGCTTTTGATTCAAATTTGGAGGCGGGACCATCGCGATAGCATGATACCCTACAAAACTTATTTGGGAGTTGTTTTTCACTAGCAAGAGATCTTGATGCTCTTACCAAGATTGAGAATCTGTTACATCGACCGGCTAAGGGGAAGAAGGACTCCACAATGAACTCTTTGCATAAGAAAAATATAGAGAAAGAGATGTGCATGAATATTTAGATTGGGGGCTATGAAGTAGATTCAATCATCCTGGATCTAGGCTCATATGTCAATATTTTGACAAGACAGAGATGGAAAAATATAGGGAGCTCGAATTTGGCTTGGTCCCCTGTACAACTGCGACTAGATAACCAGGGCAAGGTAATGCCAATTGGGTGAGTTTTGCACCTAGATGTAGAAGTCAAAGCTATGAAAACTTATGCGGATTTTGATGTCATTGAGTTTGTCGAAGAAGGAAGTTCCTATCCCGCGTTGTTGGGGATTGGATGGGCCAATGATAGTAGGGCAGTGATCAACTTTAAGAAGCGTGTTATGAATTTCGAAAACCATGACATCAGGGTCATTGCTTTGGTGGATCCCACAGAAGGGAGAGGTTCTGTTGAGTCAGTGAAGGACAAAGTTGTCAAAGGATGGGATCATGCATATAACATTTCAGAATATTACATCCATTCGACTGCCGATGGGGAACTTGGTTGGCACAACACTATCTTCACGTCCTATGATTATGATGATGCTTTAAAGCACTAGAAGAATCGCATGCATGAGGTGTTGCTAAGAAAGTGTGGCTTGATTATGTAGTCACTATGTCATGTTGCGACTGAAACCATTGAATTACCAATATATGAAGGAATTCCCAAGTTGTCTAAGTTTCTTGTTGAATTTGAAGATAGGGTTTCAGAACCATAGCGATTGCTGGCATTGGAGAAAGCACTGAAGGAGAATCCAACACATTGGTGGGTGACCCACAAGAATTCGATCACTAGATGGTCGCAATGTCGGATATTGATGACAGTTCACTTTGGAGATGCATAAGTGTACCATGATGGAAGGTACGAAAAGAAGAACAGTCCTGGTGATCATCTGATTGAGTGCTAGACCTTGTGGGCATCATGACCAAAGGATGAGTGGGTCCATGCCTTTGTCCACACATTGGATGAAATTCCATGATTGTGGTATTTATCAGTTGATTTGCGCAGAGAGATCACTACCTGGGAGGAGTTGATGGTTTGTTTCATTCAAACCTTCAGTTTTGTGGATTCTAACCCAGATGTTCATAATGCATTGTAACTCATCTATGACGTTGTTCTGAAGGTAGTTCCTATGACATATCTAGTAGATACGCATGCGCAGTGTCAGATGCATTCAATGATGGAATGCTACAATGTGTCAAGAGAGCTAGATGATGATAATGATATGTAGAATATCCATATCCCAAAAATGGAAGGGAGTCGGGATGACGCAGCACCTGATGTTCCAACGGATGCAATGAATCAACCATTGAATATCAGGAAGGTCAACATTGGGATGGAGGAGAACCCAAAGTTTGCAAATATTGGGGACTATTGGGATTAAAAGACCATGGCAAAGATCATAGACATGTTGCATGAATTCCAATATTTGTTCCCTACAAAGTTTTCTAAGATGAAAGGAATACTGGGATATTTAGGAGAGATGAATATATCGTTGAAGCCTGATGTGAAACCAGTAAGGAAACGATCGTATCGCATGAATCAACGATACAAGGAGAGGGTCAAAGTAGAGCTCGACAAAATGGTAGATGCTAGGATAATTGATCCAATTGAAGAATCAGAATGGATCAATCTGGTGGTAGTATAAGACAAGAATACTGGAGAGGTTTGAATCTGTGTTGACCTCATGAAATTGAATGATACTTGTATGCATGATCCATTTCTGACACCTTTTATTGATGAAGTGCTAGAAGGATTAGGCGGTTAAGAAATGTATTCTTTCATGTATGGGTTTTCTGGTTATCACCAGATTAGGATCGCCATAAGACAACGTTTGTTACAAAATGAGGTTGCTTCCAATACACAGTGATGCCATTTAGGCTGAAGAATTGCTCCTACAGTATTTTCCCAGGTTGTTTTCACTGCATTCAAAGATTTTATTTAGAAGTTATTTCAAGTTTATATGGATGACTGGAAAGTCTATGGATTAATCAAGGACCATCTGAAAAACCTGCGATTAATATTGGAAAGATGTTGACAGGATCAGATCATGCTGAACTCAAAGAAGTGTATTTTCTGCACACCTTTTGGAATGTTGTTGGGACACATTTTCTACAAGAAAGAACTGTTGGTCGATCCCACAAATATTGCTTTGATTTTGATCTTACCACCACCTACAAACATGAATATGCTTAGAGCGACGTTGGGTAACACAGGGTATTATTGCAAGTTCATACGAGGTTATGCTGCGATCACAAATCCTATGGAAAGGTTGTTGAAAAAGGATGTTGTATTTGTATGGAGTCAAGAGTGTCAATACAATTTTGATACGTTGAAGGCCAAGATGGCTTCTGCACCAATACTAGTTTTTACTGATTGAAATAAGGAGTTTCATGTTCATGTGGATACATCATTTGTTACGTTGGGAGTGGTGCTTACACAACCAGGAGAAAGAGATCTTGATGACCTGATTGCTTTCTCTAGTCGGAAGCTGTCATATGCGGAGAAAAAATATACGACCACAGAAAGGGAAGGTCTGGCGATGGTATATGCGCTACAGAAATTTAGGCATTAACTATTGGCCAGTCATTTCAAGATATTTACAGACCATTCTTCTTTGAAATACCTAGTCAATAATCCTATGTTGGGGGGGAATATATGCCATTGGATACTTCTCTTCCAGGAGTTTGATTTGAAGATCATTGTGAATCTAGGTCACTTGAATGCGAGCCCAGATCACTTATTGCAAATTGAGATAGGTGAGGAACCAATAAGCATTGAAGACAGACTGCTAGATGCGCAGTTGTTTAGATTTGACATGGTAAATGATTATTATGATCAAATAATTCAGCTTTTGGCGAAGGGAACTGCATTAGAGGACCTTACTACAAGTCAGAAGAAGTATTTGGTGGTTAAGGCCTTGGATTCCCAACTGATTGCTGGACAACTCTTTAAACTTGGACCAGATGAGATTTTACGGTAGTGTGTCCTACCACATGAACAAGGGCAGATATTGGCAGAGGCACACGTGGGAGTTGCTGGTGGACACTATGGAGTCTGTGCTATCGCTAACAAGGTTCTTCACGTAGGGTTTTGGTGGCCCACTCTTCATACCGATGCAGTAGACTATTCACCGACTTGCGACGTATGTCAGAGAACTGGAAAACCATTCAGGAGGGACGAGATGCCATTGGTACCTCATGTGACATTGCAACCATTTGATAAATGGGTAGTGGACTTCATGGGACCAATTAACCCACCTAGGAAGAGAACCAGTGAACAATACATAATTACAACAACATACTATTTAACACAATGGGTGAAGGCCGCACCTATTGTAGATTGCATCACTGCAAAAACAATGAGTTTCCTACTCGACAGCATCATCACTTGGTTTGGATGCCCAAGGATATTGATGAGTGACCAGGGGAGTCACTTCATCAACTGTACAGTCATCATTGACAGAGGAGCTTTATATACAACATAAAAGAGTACCCTGTATCATCCACAATAAAATGGTACAGTGGAGGAATTCAACAAAGTGTTGGAGCATACCCTTACAAAGCTATGTAACACCAACTGTGATAATTATGATTTGAATATTCTAGCTATCTTGTGGGCATATTGCACCAGTTGAAAAATATTAACAAAATAGACACCATTCAAATTGGTGTGCAGGAAAGAGGCGGTCATTCCTATGGAGTATATTGTTTCCAACTTGTGCATTGCAACAGAAATGGGAATATATGATGAATCAATGTTAGAATAACACCTAGAAAATTTGGTATAGCTTGAGGAATACCACTTTGTTATAGGTTTTCACCAGTGTGTCGAGAAGGATCAACAAAAATCTTGGCATGATTGACATATAAAGAACAAACAGTTTCAGCAAGGAGACTTGGTGCTGTTGTACGACATCAATTTCATGAAGCATCTAGGTAAGTTATAAATGCATTGGTTAGGTCCATATCTCATTAATTCAATTACTTCAGGAGGTGCAGTTCAACTGCAGCAGTTAGATGGTGCGATGCTACCAAAGCTAGTAAATGGTAGCAGGATGAAGCTCTATAGGACAGGCCTAGAACTGCGTGATGCTTAAGGCACTATGCAATGAAAAAAAAGGATAAGTAGGAAGGATGAATATATAGAAGGATGGTGCGCCAGGAGGAAGAGGATGCACAAGTAGGAGATTTGGTGGCGCAGTTAGGAAGGTCTGTAGCAACAACCACAGGGTCATGACATAGTCAAATCAACAATAAATGTAGATAGTAAAAGAAGTTAACCAGCATCACTTATTGAAGTGACGTGTATTGAAGACAAATATGACAGTTGGATTGACAGGATCGACAAAGAATTCAGGCAGTTAATGCATGATTTGGTCATGATGATCGACATGATTCAATCATGATGGTTGAGGGATCAATTTTGCGCTATAATAAAAGGTCGTATGCGATCAGAAGTCACCATTGTTGTTATATCTCAAAATGACACATCTCTACCTATGACCACTTTCCTATGTTTTCGTCGCATGTCGACACTTCCATGACGACACTTCATGAAAAGTCACTGAAAAAACACCCAAATTGGAGGACCCATATCTTGAGTTTTGTAATTCTGTTTGACCTCATCTTTTCATCGTTGGAAATATATTTCTATTAGCTAAAACTTTCCAGAAGACACCAAAGTCTGAAAATGCCCAAAAATACCCTAAAATGATTTTTTTGTGTGTACGTGACTTTCCTTAAGGCAAACCCGCATACGTATGTGAGTTGCTATATATAATAGTTGCGTACACCTTAAATACACGAATTTATGCATTGCAACCCATGTGTACTCCTCATGTACGTGATTTTTGTTTCTGCAACCCGCGTACGCCTCTTAAAAATGTCAAAAAAATACGAATTTTGAAATTTGGGTAGTTTGGGTAGTTTGGGTAGTTATGCAACTGACTCCTTCAGTTCTAACTACTTTGTCTTAGACCCTAACTCTTCATTAAAGATATAAATAGAGGTATGGAGGGCCATGAGAGGGGACTTGAACTTTTGCATCATTATGTTGGAGGAATTGGAGTTCTCTTTACCCACACCTTTGCCTTGGCGATCATCCCCTTGTGTTGCAGAGCTTGGAGGCTGAGTTCCTTTAAGAAGAGAAGCAGCAGAACCAGATCAAGGTTTTGTGAGGTGCCAAACTTGAAGAGAAGGTATACTTGTACTTGTTTTCAAGATTAATAAAGATGTGATGTCCTTCTTCTTCCCAAATCATTGTTCAATGTGTGATTGAATCTTTGTTTATGATCATATGATGATGTTAATCATATCATTGTTTCATGTTTATTTGATTATCATTTTTTTATGTGTGGTCATAATGGTTTGAGGAAGGTATAATTTGTTTTGCAGGTCTCTTGGAGCGAGAGGAACAAGAGGAACAAGAGGAGCAGAAGAAGGGCTAGAGTAAGCTTGGACCAGCCTTCAGTTAATCAGGTGTGGACCTTTCTTATCTCTAAATCTTGCTTATATATGCTTGTTGGACATTATACGTCCACCTTTCAACCCCAGTATGTTGATGGCCTCTTAAACCCTAGCCATAGGATAATTTCCTTTACAACAGAACTGGCAACTCTGCTGGGGAACCCATACTGCTATAGGTTATTTCTGTTACCCTTGACCAGTCTTTGCCTTGAGTTTATGTGTGGTATCTTGTCCAGGTTCATGCTTACCATATTGTTTGAAGGCCTTGTGGATTTTCCTTCTTTTTGAGAAAATTTTGTACCTGTACGCAGGTTGCTCTTATACACAGTCGCGTACAGAGGCCTGAGTATGCGGGTTTCTCTCTGGAATAGTCACGTATAGTATGCGAGTTTCCCTTATACACACTCATGTAAAAGCCTTGAAATAGGGATTTTTGGGCTAGGGTTTGCTTGTCCCTGCCCTTTTATGATTCCTGTTTGTTAGTTGGTCTTCCTTATAAGCACTGTGTTGTTAGTTTCATGACCTTGTTGGCCACACCTTGTGCTTTCCTATAAAGCCCTTGAGTTTCTTTTGTTTGGATTGTCTTCTGTTTGCATTTTGAAGTAGGTTTGCCTATTTGGGTTATAGGTTCAAGTGTAGGTTGTCTGAATCAGTGATCAGGGTTTTGGACACTGTGTATCCCATTCTATTTTCAGATAGTTTTTGGTTTGCCACTTGCCTTTGTGTGATTTCGGTGATTTCTTGTCATTGTGTCCGCCCAAGTTAGGGTCCCAAGTCTTCCTTAGGTGGTTGATCCTTGGTCTTATTAATATGTTTACTTCACCTTGCTTACTTTATACAGTTAGTTTAATTCAAGCATACTCAAGTATTTTGCATTTAGGTGCATAGTAGTCTTTGAGCATTTTGAAAAATGAAAAGAAAACATTAGAAACTTTTGCATTTGATTTGCATATAGTAGTTTTGTTTTCAATTTTTGAATATAATCTCAAAAATTGCAAAAAATATAGTCTTAGTTTTCTTTTGCATTTATAAAAGAAAAAGAAAAACACATGTTTGCTTTATATGCATGTAGATTAGTTTTTTAGTCTAGATTGCATGGCATATCATTGTTTTTGAAAAAGAAGAAAATAATTTGTTCTTTTGTGGCTTTCAAGTTTCTATTTGAAAAAGAATAAGAGAATAGTTTTTTCTTTTTGCATTTCATTTCTCTTTGCTTAGTCATTTTGTTTCAACTTTGAGTCAAAACACCACATAAGTTTCACACCATTTACCCTCTGACTAAAAACAACCCTTAAAATAAACGATATAATTTAAAAATTATTAGTGAGTTTTATTTTATAGGGTCATACAGCAACTATCTTAGGCTAGACTTGTGGATTAGGGAGTTTCAACTCTCCACAAGTGTTAAAATTTCAGACGTAGTTTGCCAATCACTAGGTAAACCCTTTTCTATGTGGATTGTATCTGGGAAGCTCCTCTCAAACGGGAGTTAAGCATGAGGCCGCGTGGAGGCTTGGACTAAGGAGATAACCCTCTAATTCCTTGTCAAAGCGTAGACCAAGGTTTTTGCGCATCTAGGGATTCTGTCTTAGACAGGGTTTTGGGCTTTGCTACCTTGCCCATGCGTACGAATTAGGCTTGCGAATGTCCCCCCAGATTGTCAATATAGTTAAGGTAGCCTTTAGTCTCTTTGACATCTAGGATTCATATATAGGTACACCAGAAGGATATTTCTGGTTGACCTTGGATGTGCTTGGAAGGTAATCCCGGTAGAAAGTGTGGGAGGGTGGTGGGTGATTCCTCCGCTTGTGCCTAAGAACATCTACAAGGATTCTAAGTAACTATCTATCAGCTTTATTTTGGAAGGTGTATCTTATACCTGTTTGTCTATTTGGCTTTAGGAATTTTTTAGTGAGTGCTGTGTGGTTTGTTTGTACTTAGTCTACCTTCAGGTGTGTGCTTGGTACTTTTGGTTTCCTGTTGACCTCAGAATTTATCTCCTTGTTTGAAACTATGGCTAACACCCCTTTGAAAACAAACCAAGAGATCCATATGCTGGGAACTCCTTCCACTATTCCTCTCACGGGGAATGTTGGTGTTCCCTTGATGGCCACCCTGAATCTACCTGGATTCACCCTAGGGCTATCGGTGTGGTTTTTTTCCACTCTAACTGTCCTGAATGCTCCTGATGCTTCTCAAGTAAGCTCTTTACTTCAAGGGCATCAAAACATCGCTTCCCCTTCACCTGTAGTTAATTCTCCTACTCCTTCTACCTCATGTGGTGAAAGTATTGATACTAGTAACCTACAGTCTAAAAGGAGTAAAAGAAGGAGGAATAGGATGAAGACACATAAGGAAGGGGGCACCAATTCAACCTTTGTAGGTCGTGTTGGACCCAATATCTCAGCCTCTGCAAGCCATGCTGGGGGCAGTCTCTCAGCCTCTGCAAGCCATGCTGGGGGCAGTCTCTCAGCCTTTGCAAGCCATGCTGGGGGCAGTCTCTCATCCTCTGTAGTTCATGCTAAAGACAATTCACCAGCCACTATGAGTCATGTTGACATTGTTGAAAAGACTACCCATTCAAAATACAAGCCCAAGTTTCCTTGTAAGATTTGTGAGGGAGACCACCTTACTAATAAATGCCCTTCTCTTGAAGAGGTAAGAAGAGTTTGGTTTCATGGTCATCCCGTTTTTGAACAAACTATAGTTTCTCAAAAACCTACTCAATCGTTCGTTGATGAAGCGGTCGAACCAATCTCAGATTTGGTCGATCCCACTCTTCTTCTGAAGAGTGATCCTGATATGATTGAACCAATGCCATCTTTGGTCAATCCCACTCTCCCTATGGAGAGTGATTTTGATGAAGCGGTTGAATCGATTTCAATATCGATCAATCCCACTCTTCCTTTTGAGAGTGAAGTGTCTACTAGTCACATTTTCTTCACTGCCAGTTCAGAACTTACTGAACAAGGGGGCACTGAACTCGCTTTGGATCAACCCCCACAAAGCTCTCAGATTTCTTCCTTTGATTGGGATAGCCTACTTGAGCCATGCCTTCCTTCTGATGCACCTTTCCAGATAAAGATCAAAGTTGAATCATACACAA
Organism: Pseudotsuga menziesii; assembly: GCA_001517045.1. Taxonomy (NCBI): domain Eukaryota; kingdom Viridiplantae; phylum Streptophyta; class Pinopsida; order Pinales; family Pinaceae; genus Pseudotsuga; species Pseudotsuga menziesii. The sequence continues at coordinate 197,234 of LPNX010165205.1, forward strand.
TTGCTCATTGTATTGTTGATGAAGGAGCCTCAGTTAGTATTTTGTCTTCTCGTGCTTGGTGAGGCATGGGATCTCCCAGCCTTGTGTCGAATACTAGTCAGTTACTGGAGTTTGATAGAAGAACTAGTATAGCCTTGGGAATTATTACTCAAACACCTGATACTTTGGGTGCGAAGACCGTCTTAGTTGAATTCATGGTGATAGAAGACCCATTGGACTTTAATATGCTCCTTGGACGTGATTATGTCTATGCCATGCAAGCTGTGGTGTCAAAATTATTTCGTGTGATGTACTTTAATCATGGTGAAGAAATTGTCACTATCGATCAGTTGGATTTTCTTGATCCATCTCTTGACCCAACTAGAGACCATGTCTTTCCTTTATCAATTCCTAGTGTTTCTATAGACACTACCCCACCATGGGTGAGCTATGTGGCCTCATGTCCTTTGCGTTCAATTGCCACTAAGAAGCAGCCTCTGTTTTCATGCTTACCTTCTCGGGACTTGGTCCCAGCAGTTGACCGGGTGAGTCATCCTATACAGACTGTGGAGTCTGCTCACCACTCTGTTGATCCATTTGAAAGTTTAGACATGTGTTCTATCTCGGATGAGCTCCTTCCTTCGGATGGAGTCTTGCTAGAGTCTTTGATACAGTCTGATCTTCTATTGGATGTTATTTCAGTTGTGACTAAGTCTAACCCTGATTTTCCTAGTAAGCATGACCTTTCTTCTTATGTTGGTCTTGTTGAGTCTTTTGACTCTTTCTTTGAACAAGAAGTCAGTGATCCTGATGAGTTTGATTTTTCTTACGAATTTTTCAACTCCTGTGATACTGAGTTTGTTCCTGCAAAGTCTATATCCCTTGTTTATTTTTTCTCTCCTTCTGAGGTTGATCTTACTAATTATAAACCCTCAAGCCTTGGTTCTATAGAATCTTTTTCGGTTGATTCTGCCTTGACTTTACCTTTTGTAGAAGATAGCAAAGCCACATGTGTTTCTGCCAAAGTGACCTGCATCAGAACATTTCTTTTGAATATGATTCTGATGTTGATGTTTCTTGGAGATAGGATTATTAGTTGGATTCACAACTTTTTACTGGCCTTGTCTTGTTGGTCAAGCTGTAATTGCATTTTCATGTACCCTGGTCGCGCTTATGAGCCTGATGCCGACTTCCACACTTTTAGCTCGTTGTATAAGCCCTCATCTTTGCTCTCATCATCGCTCAGCTTTGTATCCTTTTTACTTTGCAACTTGACACTCTTTACCTTGAGGAGACATTCCCTGAGTGTCTTTATCCTACTCACATTCCTTGCATTATGCATAGGTTCGTTCCTCGCGCTTGGAACTAGTTTCACTTGCCTCTGACACTCGTCTCCTCGCATTTAGAGCATTCTTTCTGCTCTCCTTCGAGCTCGTTAAAAACAGTAAGGAGGCTGGGAGTTGCATTTTCTGGACTCGTTAAAACTTTACAGGAAAGATATGGAGTTTCTTTAGGCCCAGGTTTGACTCCTTAAAAATAGACTTGACTGCCGAGTTAACTTGTCTGTTCAAGATCGTTAAGAATATGTGAATGGGCATCCGTATTGGTGGTAGGTTATCTCTTTCTCGGACCATGCGGAATAACACGAGAAAGGATCCCTCTCTTTTCTATTTGAATTAAGAAGATTATTCTCAGGCATAGGTTTATCACTTTTCCGGACCTGAGGGACTAAATTTACGGAAAAGGAATTCCCGGTATGAGCTTAGTTTTCTCTTTTTCGTGCTCTGGACCTAAACATGAAAAAGATTTCGAGTGTACTTTGTGTCTTTGTCATGCTTGTTAAACACTAAAGAACAAAGAAATGAGTTTATTGTTGTAATCCCCATTTCTCGTACTCAATTGGATCTTTCCGAGTGATCTTGCTTTCCTTCACACTCGTAAAACTCAAGCTATTTATGATGTTCTGGAAGGAGCATTGGGTAGGTGGTAATTTAACCTTTTTCGGACCTCCCTGACTAAGTACAAAAAAGGTTCACCTTTTCTTCTCTGGAAGTTAAGAGAGTTCTTATGTGGTATGTTTTATACTTTTCTGGCCTCAGGAGACTAAATTGGACGAAAAAGGACCCCCCTGGAGTCTTCTTTGGAGTTTTCAGACTCTCTAAATGCGAAAACACCAGCTGAGCATGTATTAGTTCAGGCTCATCAAATCCACAAATTAGTGACACTATCAAGCATTATTTTTTATTCTCTTCAAGATTTTAAAAAAATGAAGAGAGATCCGAGTTAACTTTCCTAGACTCGTTAAAATTTAACACGGAAGGTAAGGAAGAATTTTTCTCTTGTTTTCAGTAAGTGGCAGCATGTCATCCTTGAACATATCACTCTCTAATTTTTTCGATACCCATGTCTCAGTGTTCACTTTTAGTTCAACTAATACTTCGAGTTTATTACTCCTCCTCTTGTCCGTTATACTTGGGAAATCTGATCATGTCTCCTACATGACAGATAAGTCTAGTCGTTCTATCTATAAAGTTAAAAGCTGCCTTGGGTCATCTCTATGTTGTGATCACTATTCAAGGACTTCACTCAATGTCTGATTTCTATCCCAATCCCATCATTGTTATATATGTTATCTCTTTTGTCTCCCTTCCTTTGCCCAATTCCTAGTCACTCTTGTGACCCGTTGGAGGATCTATTTCCTTCCTTATCATAGTATGGTTCCACTTCAGTACTTCCTGATGACAAAGACCTAGAGTTTTGATGATAGTACCTCAGGATTCACTTCCATCATTGGTGAATTCCTTTGCTTGAGTTGTCGATTATCACCTATCGATTGACAAACTGTTGAATCCATTCCATGTTCGACTTCAGCCTACATTTATTCACATGGCTTGGATTGTACTGGTTCTTTGGGATTGCTTATGAAGACCTTAGTTCCTCATCTTTGGACTAAGTTACGCAAGATTATGTTCCATTTATATACACAGCTTCTAGATATTTGAAGACTCATAATTATTATATATTGTGGCTTCGATCCACCTTTGCAATATACGTGGTCTTGTACCCATATCATATGATGTACTCAAATATTGTAAAGGAGCTAGTGTTCCAGTATATTGAACATAGCATCCTTAGATATGACTTTCTATATGAAATTATTATGTATTTGTTTTAGGTACTACCTCTGCTCCATTGGATTTTTGAGTTCTCCAAATATAAAGATTATAATGTATTTCGGCCATCGCTTCCCTCTGACCTCACATATTAGGGGGCATCTGTTATCAACCCAAATGGCACTTCTCCGTCCGAGTGCCGACATTTCCTATGTTGGCGCACAAAAGGACATTTATGGATTGAAGGTTGCCTAAAACACTATAGATGGGCATGTTATGAAATACATTCACTATCCATCCAGCTTGCCATTTTTACCTTTTCATATATCAATTGCTGCATGTGACTTTTCCTATAAGCAACCCACATACATACACGACTTTTCCTATAGCATGTCGTGTACTGTACGCGAGTATTTGTCATTGCAAGCCGCGTATAGATCTGTACATGGGTTTCCCTTATAGCAACTCGCGTGTCATACACGGGTTTCCAGTATCAATACTCACGTACGCCTTCCCTTGACATTAAAAATAATAAATCATGATTATTTGAGATTTGTTAAGCCCTAAACAATAACTATCTGAACTGTCTCAACCTCCTCAACCTTTGAAACTGCCTTATTTCACTAAGTATAAATAAAGGCCTTGGGGAGGGAATTAATCAATCATACTTGGAGAGCAAAGTTATGCTGGTGGTATCTATTCAGAAGTATTTGGAGCAGTAGAACTCCGAATCCTTTGGTTGCAGAGTAGTCCTTGTTTCAGGAATTGGGTGTTGAAGGAGAAACATCCCCAAAAGCTTTGGAGGAGAAGCAAAGCGAGAGAATACAAAGCTTGGATCAACCGTCGTGAATCGGGTGAGTCCATCCTATCTTCCTGTTTCCTTTCTGTACTTTAAAGTTGATTGCTTGCAAGTTTTAAGAGTATGTTGGTAACCCCAGACCTTCAGTTATAAGGTGTTTATTCATGAACAACAATTGTCCAAGTGAATATTGAGCATAATTGTAGAGTTACAGATTAGAGTCGCATAAGGGTGAGTTTCCAAGTGAAGTGAGGTTGAGAGACTGTTGAGCATTGCAGGTCACTGGTGCAGTATGCAGAGTGAACCAATCCTAGTTGATATTTCGAGTGGAAGAGAATCACTATTCGGCCTAGTAACCATCGAGGAGGAAGTCACAAGTATGTCAATAGGATAATTGTCATCGGTGTCGAAGAAGAGGAAGGTGCAGAAGCCTAGCTCCCCGAAGCCGAAGAAGAGGCAGAATAAAATGTTTGCGAGGGCAGAAGAGGAGGAAGCTATGCATATTGGTCCATTGAGCTTAGGCATTGTGGAATCAACATCTTGCATAGGGGTGTCCATTGAGGATATCCCTGGGTATATACCTCCCTGACAGCCTGGTGTGCAGCCCAGGAAGCTCACCAAGAATCAGAAGTACCCAGTAAAAATGTTGGTTATACCACAGGGGATGGTATACACCTTAGACATCATTCTTGCGCTAATGCAGATGAAGTATGATGACCATGACTTGCTCATATTGGAGGATGTTACAAAGGAACCATATGTGTCGATGGTAGCAGTAGGAGGTGACCCAATAGAACACATTTCGTAGGATTGGGAACGTGGGTTGAATAGAGCAGGACTATTGGGATTGATTAACATGTGGAATTTTGGGTGGTTAAATGAGGTGAATTCCTGTGTAAAGAAACTGTTGGACTATTTCATGGTGGGATGTTATGGCTGGACACACCAGTCGTAATTACAGTGGCATTGATCTCAGACATCATGGGGCTGCCTAAGGATGAGACAAACCCCTCACAGTATTTTAGAGGAAATGATAATGACTAGAGGATTACGATTAAAAAAGAGATAATGGTTGCAACGCGACAACTAGGATTACCGCATTGATAGCATCAATGACCAGGTGGTGCCCATCGGAGCATGGATTTCATCCAGCAAAGTGGTCAGGAAGAACCACCCCATTCAATGTAACTCGGGGGTTATCATGTGCGTAGAGCAATGCGTGGAAGGTGTATAGATAAAATGGTCTCTCTTTTTAATGAAATAGTTGGTGGAGGATGCAGTGGCAGTCTAGGCGGGAGAACGACTGTTTACATACAGTTGGTTGTTGATTTTAATCACACTAGTGGCTTGGATGGAGCCAAATGATTATCAAGGTATGGAGGTCAAGGAAGTCAAAGTGTGTAGGGGCGCATGCTACCAAAATCTCTAGTGGGTAAAGGAACCAGAGTGATTAAAGGACTGTGCAATACAATTTTGGATCTATTGGGAAGCAATGCAAATGGTAGTTGTGAAATTCCTATGGTTATCTAAGGAATATGTGACAAAATATCAACGGATTACTTGATTTGTAATAGTTCCACACGCCATTCACGTGCAAGTGAGGTGTGACCCAGAAAAGCAGTGGCTACCGACGCCATATAATCTATCTAATGGAGAGATGGAGGCAATTGTTAATGATTGGGTGGTTGCTTGGAGAGAACCAGTCAGCTTGGAAGAAGTGTCGACAGGACCCCCAGCAGATTCACTAGTTGATCTCGTACATAAGTATGACCAGCAGAGTCACCATGAGTCCAATTAAGAGTCATCCAAGAGACCTATGAACTCGGAGGCAGAGCGTGCATTCGAAGAGTTAAGGAAAAAGTGGCGCCAGGAATAGGGTACGACCAGTAGGGCAACACCAAGGATGGAAGCACAACTGAATCGGCTCGTTAAGGAGATTACAGATGCAACAGACGCAACGACTGAGGAGATGAGGAAATTAGCGTAAGAGGGATTTGCTGAGGTAAGAACACAACTTGATTCTTCAGTGGATGTAGTATCAAAGAGGGAACCAGAGGGAACGATTGTGCAATACTTTGGCTCAATCAGCACTAGGACACGGCTTTGAAATGTTCAAATTCCCCTGACTGCGATTGAGACCAACAATGAATATCTGAATACCTCCTTGCAGCAGTTGCAGGAATTATCTATTGACATCAATGTGTTGTCTACATAGACGTTTTTACATGCGGCAAAGAGTTTTCAACCAGGAGTTGGCTAACAAAGAACAAAACATCAGCGGTCAGTTTCTATGATCGTAAGATAAGGAAGAAGAAGCATAGAGAGATATTGAAGCATTGAAGAAGGTGCAAGAAGATTTGAGGGTGAAGAGCACTACAAAGATCATAGAGTTGAAAAAGGAACAAGATCAACTAGTAGTCAAGAATGCACAGCTATGGGATAACACTGTGCGGTTGGAAGAGGCAGTTTTTGATGCCTGCCAGTACGTACATGAGAGCACAGGTGAAATAGACACAGTATAGAGAGAAAAATGGCTTGGAGTAGTCATCACATAGTTGAGGAAAGATAATGCAGAGTTGACTACTCTGGTACATCCAGACACACCACCTGAACAAGTCACTGAAAGGAAAAGTGCCATGGAGGATCTGGAGACACAACTAGGAGATATGGAGCAGGAAGCGAAGAAGGTCAGTTGAGCGACTACGCATTTTTGGGGCAGCGTAGTCCAGGATGAGAAATTGGAGCAACTAAACAAGCAGTTGCAGGAGGCAAAAGGAAAACTACAGACACTAAAGATGACATTGAGAGAAATGCCACTAGTTATTCATATCACATGGTTTGTAGGGTTGAAGGAGTTGCAACAGTGCATCAGAAAGGCAAGGGAAAGACAACAGAAGTGCATTGGGAAGTTATATGAGTTCCAAGATATTGGAGCACAACTTTCCAATAAGGCAGTTTCAGCACCACAGGCTATGCAGGATGGTAAGAAGGAGGTTACTGAGAAGATGATAGAACATCTGCTACAACATGACTTGACAAGGAGCCAAGAAAACATTGAAAAGGTGAAAGATCATGTTCAGGAGATCAGTCAGTAGCACAATGACTTCAAGATGAAGATCACCAAATACTCCATGTCCAGTTGACATGGCTCGAGGGAGAGACACAAGATTGTGTTAAGGGCATGTTGGCAGGCGGTTTTGGGATAAGTTAGTTACGTAGCATCGTGGATGCTACACAAGGTCAAAGACACCGCGCAAGTGGAAGATGGCATAAAGAACAGAGATATATTATTTTATGTAATTTTGGTAATCTTTTGTATTTTTGGACCGCACTATGCAGATTATGGTCATATTTTGTAGAATCTGTTAAGAGTTAGTTAGAAATTTAGTTAAGTGGACCTTAAATGTAAAGGCACAAGCCTATAAGTAGACGTTGAATTGCAAGTGAAAAACACTTACTCTTGGCATATTGAGCTTGAGTCTGTCTGAGTTTTGGTTGTTAATATATGTGCATAATTTGAGATCTGTATGTCTGTTGTGAAGAATTGTGTTTTGTGTGGATGATAATATGACATGATGGGAGATGAGTAAATCTATTGTGTCCTTTTCTATTTTCCTGTTTTACTATCTTCTGCAACTCAATGATGAATGCAATAGGTATCTCCGACATGGATTTGTAAATGATGTGATGCTTTCTTACTTTGAATAATGTTATTCTGCTAGATCTGTTTGCGCATCAATGTTTTATTTGCAATTCTGATATAATAATGTGATATGCTGAATGACAATATGGTTTTGTTAAAGAACAAGTTGAATTATCAAATCTGTTAATGTTGACCTAAGTTGATAAATAGATGCACATGGCCCTCTCTTATTCTATGGAAACTTGGTTCTGTCAGCCCTTCCTCGAACATCTCGGGTGAGACTTAATCCACTCTATGGATGTTTTCAGATGGGGTAAAACCTATCTGGGCCGGTGCTCAGGGATCGCGGTGGTTTGGGTGTCGACAAAGAGGGAACCCCTGTCGACTGGGTTTGTGTCAACATTTGGTATGTTACAAAGAAACTCATTTCACACTATATGAATAAGAGACCCTTCATTATATAAATGGGAAAACATAAAATTCCACAATAATAAAAATGAAAATGTGTAATTGTTACACTTATTGGTAACCTATGTTCATCCCATTGGGCCAATATTCCCAATACATTAAACAAAATGTTTGATTTTCACATACAAACATTTCAAAACATACAAATTGCAGGAACAATCAATTATATTGATTGTCATTCTTCACTTAAATTGTTTTCATTGCTCAAGATGATTTTATGCCTCATTTATTCATCATTTATAGGTGATATTGTACTTGGGTTAGTTGACCAAATGTTTTATGGAATGGATTTATTGTGTTCCTCTTTCATATACAAACATAGAAATAACATGTAATGAGTATATATACATTTATAATATATGCATGATCATGTAAATAAAAAATGTACTATAGTAAGAATTGAATCATATCAATACATATATTTTCAAAGTCATTCCTCATGTCACCTCTCAACAACTCTTTTATTGACTCCACTCCATACTTTGTTTCCTAAAATTTTTATATGCCATGAAAAATAATTGATATAATTAATACAAAGGTTTCATGGTGCTCTAGTAATTATAAAATTAGGAAAGTAAAACAATGTAGCTACTTATAAATTGTCGCAATTAATATTTGATATCACAACATATACTCGCAACCCCCACTTACTCCAATGTTAATGAATTCTTAGGAGGACTCTTCTTTATATGTTAGCACCTATTAAGCAACCCCCATGGATGGGTATAAATTAATTAATTTATAACGATCACAATAAATATGCAATCTTAAGTACGAAAAACACAAGTTATACTCACAAAATTTACACTAAACCATTTTCTTCTTTTTCATCCTCTATTATGTTTTGAATTCCATTTTCCTCTCTTTTATGCATGTGAACAAATGGAATTAGTGTTTCATGAAATAATTGAATTAAATGTAAATAAAAGAAAAAAAAATCAATGATTACATATGTGAATGCATGTTGCCATTGTGATGGCTCCTCCTGTGATTCAATTATGTTCATTTCCTTTACCATCTTCTCACACATTGTTTTGACATCCCTATCAACATGTCTCATCAACCATTGCACTAGAAAATATTTCCATAGTTTATATATAACTTATTTTTTGGAATCACTGGTTTGATTTTTTTATTGTAAGTGGAAATTATGCCTATTATTTCCACTATATCTGTCATAATTTTATAAAAAAAGTTCCCCCTTTCAATAACTTCTAGCACCATTCTAGATGAAATTAGGACTAGCTCACCATGATTTGCATCCTTCATAATTTGTATCTTCTTAGCACAACATTCCCTTCCTTCATTATTGGTCCTTGTACAACATTTAACAAATGTGAAATAGAGTGTTCAAAACATGTTAGTGATTATTTTTATGTACATTATTATTAAAAATTCAAATACAAACTTCATGTTGATTACCTTTTGATTCACATAATTCATCTCTTTTCAACATTTCCATCAAGATTTTACTCTCTTGCACTCAGACGGAAAATAATCTTAATATTACACGTAATTCAACTATATTAATTTCATATTAAGATTTCAAAGAACTCGAATTGTTCTCTATTGGGGATGTGCTCCCATTGTGTTAATTGCAACATTTTTTCTTCCTTGAACTTCTACTAAGCATATTTTATCAACAAATGACCCGCATCATAAAATAATGAAATATGTTTTACATATAAAGTAAAGAATTTCACTCTAAAATTGCTTTTGGTTTAATCAATAAGCATTTTATAGTAATGCACACTAGTGCAAATTACATGTATACATACTGATGCTAATACATAGGTACACATGACACAAAAGTGTTGATTTAAAAAATTAATATTAAATCCTATAATGTGTTATATAGATATAAGAGTACCAGTGCATATTTGCTACTTATATCACATTGCCAAACCCACACATGTTTTTTAATTATGAAGTGTATATTCCCGCTACCACTATACCACTAGGTTCCCCACAAAATCCCACAAGCATGGGACACAGGTAAAACCGTGGGTGTGATTTGAACTCGTGACCTCCTTTAGAACATGTGACTTCATATCAAGTGAATCACCAATGAGCCACACCCATGTGGGATTGCATGATTATTATATTGATATATGGTCATATTCATTTCTTCTTGTAGTTGTAGTTTCATATTCATTTTATTTTTTTTAACAATCCCATGATTAAAATTTAGGAAGTCATGCTAAAATTAGATCTTGAATCCCTCATTCGAGGAAGAGAGGGATTCCCTCTATTTATGTATGCGTTGAACCTTGATTTTGCGAGAGTTAGAGAGAGAGTTTTTGTGTAACTAAATATAGAGAAGTTTTTATTGTGTGTAATAAATCAGATGTTTAGAGATCTTTCTCTTGCTATCTCGAATTTGTGTGAATGAGATGAAAATTTACGTGTGAATGGAAGATACTAGAATTTATTTAAGCTTGATTTCATATTTAAACTAACAAAATGTTGTGATTATTTGGGTTTAGATACACAACACTTCATGGTTTTTATTTCTCTTATTTAAAAGTATTGAATGAGGGTCGCAGAGATTTATTCTTAGTTGAATGCATGAGTTTGAGCACTTGTAAATGCGTGGCATCTAATGTGAAATAGAGAGCAAAAGCCTTGATATTCTGGTAATGTTTTCTTTGTTTTATAATGATCCTTCTGCAATAGAATATAGATTGTTTTATGTTGATGTCTGTTTGCTCCCAAGGAAGAGAGATTGGTTCTCTATCCAAACATACACAAGTTGTGTAAATCTTGCTCTGTGATTCAAAAGAGAGATTGTGTGCATTTGGAGAAATTGCAAGTTGGGGAATAAAAATATAGTAACCTTTGTGTCTTCCATTTACCATAATTTCTTATTCACTTATCAATAGTGAAATTGGAGAAATCAACCTCACTAGTAGAGATTTGTTGCATTGCTGAAGTTTTTATCCCCAGTTATTATTGAAGAAGTAATCCATTGTTTGGTGAATAGAATCAATGGTCAAAAGTTTGAAATTGAGTTTCATTTCAAACACTTGTTACAAGAATTTCTAGTAATTTATATTTTGAAATATTATGAGGTATAACTACAAGAATCTACAACTATAGGAAAATTGTGGTTCTAGGAAAACATAATATCATAGCAGATATTTTACTTGGTCAGCAGGTTGGTGAATCAATTTATCTTAAAGTTTGCACCATTTTTGGTATCAGAGTGGATAGATTTAGTTTTTTTCGAAGATATTTATTAAATATTTGTAGGAATCTTATATAGTGAACTCAAAGAGATGGCTCTTTGAGTAGGTGGGGCATGAGGTCGAAGAAGGCTAGTGTCAACTTCGATACCTAGGACTGAACTCCCTGTTTATGATGAGAGCTTGATAACTAAAAATCTAATAAATTGGATTAGTGACTTAGATAAGTATTTTGAGTATGAAGAGGTTGAAGAGAAAAAGAAGGCCAGATTCACTATAACAAGGTTAAAAGGACATGCATCCCTGTGGTGGGAGAGTGTGCAGGTTGAAAGGAGGAAAAGAACAATCCCATGATTAAAATTTTGGATAGGATGGTAGCCAATATGAAGGACAAATTTATTCCATAAGACTAATATCTAGTGTTGGTAGAGATTACAACAAAGATCGATCTACATCATTATCTATCCTTTACTATAGGGTGGTGAGATCTATTCGATGGAAATACATGCAACAATTTAAAAGTTTGTTAAGATTCCTAAGCATTTTCAAAGACTAGAGAGGGGAGGAAGAATGGAAAGAACCGCTTGAAGAATGCCACTTGTAGTAGATCCCCTTGAGCATCCATTTCCTTTAGGCCTCCATTAGAATTTTTCTTGCTAGTTCCTTACCTCTAGATCTACCTCTATGAACTTGAAAAACTTTGAAAGACTTGAAATCTATCTACCTAAGCTTGAATTCAAAAATAGATTTAACACATAGATTCAAACTCAAAATTGGGGGGAAACTAGAATGGCATCATATTGAAAATAAGAAGAGAGTGCTTACAACCGAATTGTGGAGGTAAATCCATTCTCCTTTACTTTAAACCATAATTCCCATTCATTTCATTGATCACCAAGATATTGATATGGAAACGAATCCTTCTATCCTTCAAAATCTTCATCATGTCTTTGTTAGGATTAATTAATCCTCCTTTGTCCAATATAGTATTTTTGGTCAATTTTTCCTAACTTAGGGAGTTATTATTACTGTACTAGAGTGTGGGGGACACACCTAGAGGTTAATTTCCACTTACTTCATGTGCATGCACGAGGTTATGTTCCTATGGGACCAATCCCTACATTATAGGATCCCACTTTGAGTGCCACCCTCTATCAGTTAGTTGTGGTAAGTAAGCATTTATGTTGATATAACCTCTAGTTACAATTAGTTAGATCACTTTCAGTTATCCTAGTGCCATTTTTGCGTGCATGCAAGGAGAGTGGTGCTTCTTTCCCACCTCCCTCATTAGTTAACTAATTGTGGACTGATTTAGACATCCGGAGTTAGACTAGTGAGCTCCAGCAGTGATTCAGACACACTGAGTTAGCTAATTAGTCAGTTAGAACTGATAGATTCGAATCCTATCTTCAATATTTGAATTCTAGTTATTGTATAATCATTGTATTATTGATTAATGAATGAATATTAATGTTGTGATTATCTGAGCAATTCTTATCTTATTTATCTGGAATTTGTGGCATGAATTTCTTGTTCAATGTACATTATCTTTGATTATTCCACTACATAACTCCTTTCCTACAAATTTCATATTTTCCTGTAGATAAGTGGTTCACAAATATAACATGGTATCAGAGCCTTGTTCAGGATAGCAACAAACCTTGTCCAACCTCCATTGTGCACCGGAAGCAGTTGAGTTTCCACATAATTCCTGCAATCTTTGCCTTGATAACTCTGGATTATGTCCAGAAAAGTCTTTGTAGGTGTGACAGACTCTAAAAAAGTGCAGAGTCAGGGTATTTTTTAAGGATTCTAATATTATACTTAAGTATAGTATTCTAGGTGATTGTTTTGAATTGAAAAAAACATGTTTATAGATAGGTAGACGAATATTAAATATGAAACATAAAATTTACACTGAAATGTGTAATTTTTGGCAAATATTATGATAAAAAACATATTTTATGTAAATATAGGTGATATTAGACACTAAAAGTGACCAAATAGAGAATTTATTTTTTGAAAAAAACCCAAAAAATAGCCAATTGGCGAAATTTTGCTGCTAAAAATTACCGTAGTGCATATGTCTAAGTGGAAGGGTTTGAACTAACATTTGATTGCAAATTGAATTGGTTTTACAGTGTTCTTTGTAGGTATCTACGTGGGTTCTTTAAGAATTAGCTTATCATCATACATAAAAATGGATAATTCTTCAGCTCCCATACCTAGAATCCTTACACCCTTCAACTACATTGATTGGAGGGAAGATATGCGTGTAGCCTTGCGCAACAAAGTTCTGTTGAGGATGACAATGGGAAGATAAGTTGAGCCCCAACAGTATGTTGATAAGAACAAGTTTTTGAATCATCTTGGTGAATCCTTCGGCTTCATGTGCATCCATATCTCCAGGGATATTTTTTTCCACCTTAAGGGACTCAAGACTCTGAAGGAATCTTGGGAAAAGCTTGAATATTTGTTTGGAAAACAAGATGAGATTTGAGGACATATTTTGGAGAATGAGCTCATTGCACTACAACCCAACAATTTCGAGACTATTCAACAATTCTTTACAAAGTACAAAGCACTAGTACTACAATGAAAACAATGTGGGATAGTGAGGAAAGATGAGAAGCTTATGCTGAGAAATATTGGCTCAGAGTTCTCAGTCTTTGTCTCTACATTCCATTTCAGAATATTTTCCATTCCAAATTGGAATATTACTTCCTATATGATTTTGCTCAGTCTTTGATACAAGAGAAAGACAAATTGATTCAAATAGGAGTGCTTCGAACCTCCAAGAATAAAGCACTTTTAGTTGGAGAATCAAACAATGCGTAAGCAAGAAGGAAGCACAATGGGAAGGAGACAAAAAACACTTATTCAAATCCAAAGTAGAATCGACAATCTTTTGGTGGAGCCTCGGGTTCAAGAAAAAGAAAAAATTCGAGAAGGATAAATGTCCCTACTGTATGAGAGGCTTTCATCCAAAGAGTCAGTGAATGAAGAATACCATTGACCAGTTGACAAAACTCCTTGAACATAACAATATTTCCCTTCCAAAAGGTGTAGAGATGTCTAAAGATGGAGAGCAAACTAAAGAATATGAGAGATGCCATGATTTGAAAGAAAGATTCTCTCAGTCAAAAGCATATTTGATTGATTCAGAAACATCCAACCACATGGTTTCCTCCAAAGAATCCTTCACTACTCTGGATCTCTCAGGAGGACCTAGAATTCATATGGGGGATAATTCACAGATCCCAACTATTGGGAGAGGTTCTATTAAAATCCATCATGGAGAGTTCAGGAATATACTCTATGTGCCCTCTCTTGTAGCAAATTTGTTATTTGTTTATCATATGACACATACTGGCTCACCAAAGCAAGTTGTATTTGGTCTTGACTTAGTGGAGTTCTCAGATATCTCAACTAGGAATATTATAGTGAAGGGTGTTGTAAACCATGCCTCCAAGGCATATCAATTCTCACACTTTCTGCCATACTTAGTTATAGTACAATCTCAACAGCCATTCAAAAGGGAAGGTAAAAAATATCTTTCATCTCCATTTGTAGATAATGATATGTTGTCTAATATTTCAATTTCACAAGATGAGGAACAATATCGGTATGATCTTGATATTGATATTGTACCTCAATATGAGCTAGATCTAGATCCAACTCCTATTCCAAATCAGAAGCCTAAATGGGATGAAAATCTCATTGAAGCAGTTGGGAATGTTGTTGGGGATCCAAATGATAGAAGAAGAATGAGGTACCAGTATTAGAATGAACATGTTGCACTCTCTCACACAGTTTCGCTACCTACATAATGGTGCAACAAAATTCTAGAGAGATGATACTTGATGATGAAGATCGATCCAAAATTTGGCCCATTCATGAACAAAATGTATCATTCCATTCCTCCTCTAGAAATAAGGGACAAAACAAACATTCGGTAGATTGGAAGAAGATGGAAAGGTTCACATGGACAATATCAGGATGTTGATACACATAAGAACCAAGTTTCTGCATTACTGCTCCACAGTGTTGCAAATTGCAACAATTGTTTTCACAAGTTTTTGCTTGAAGAGGAAATTTTTCTCTTAAGTATAGCTTGTTTTCATGATTTTACCTGCTTATCTTGAGGGGTGGGGGGGGGGTTCCCATGATATTTTCCCATTTTCCTTATTTCATTAAGTAGTATNTTGTATGGGTGAATTTTGGCCTAGTTTCCAAGGCCCAAGTTGTCCAAAGTTAGGATTAACGGGAGAGGGGGGTGTTAGGATTAATTAATCCTCCTTTGTCCAATATATTCTATTTGGTAATTTTTCCTAACTTAGTGATTTATTATTATTGTACTAAAGTGTGGATGGCACACCTAGAGGTTATCTACCACTTATTTCTTGTGCATGCATGAGTTTATTTTCCTCTAGGACCAATCCCTACATTATAGGAGCCCACTATGAGTAGCACCAGCAACCTCCATCATTTGGTTGTGGTAGGTAAGCAATTATGATGAGTTAACCTCCAGTTACAATTAGTTAGATCACTTTCAGTTATCCTAGCACTAGTTTTGCATGCATGTAGGGAGAGTGGCACCTTTTTCCCACCTACCTCATCAATTAACTAGTTATATATTGATTTAGACATCTGGAGTTAGACTAGTGAGCTCCAATAGTGATTTAGACACACTGAGTTAGCTAATCAGTCAGTTATAACCGATAGATTTGAATCCTATATTTATCATTTGAATTCTATTTATTGTATAATCATTGTATTATTGATTAATGAATGAAGATTAATGTTGTGATTATCTGACCAATTCTTGTCCGATTTATCTGAAATTTATGGCATGAATTTCATGTTCAGTGTACATTCTCTTTGATTATTCCATTTCATAATTACTTTCCTACAACTTTAATATTTTCCTCTAGACCAATGGTTCATAAATTAACAGCCTTTGCTTTCATTTTTCTGTCATTTACTTCAGCTCATATGCCTTTCTTATATAACATTGGGATTTGTGCACCCAATTGCCAAACATGAATGTGGGATTAAAATTTTTCGTGAATTTTGATTATTTTCATAAAAAAACCTCACTTTTTAGTTTTCCAAGCATTTTACTTAAATTTCCAGGATTTTATGACAATTAATACATATGACATGTATTATTTCCACTCCAGTAGTTGGAAATTAGTTTTTTTTTCTATTAAGTAGTATTCATCTTGAATTCTTTAGAGAAACCTTTGTCTTCACATACTTCTTCCTTTGTGGAAGCAATGGTTCGATGAGAGATCAAAGCTCTCAATTTGTTCCAAATCCTGGTCTTCATGTTGTGGGTGAAAATAAAGATATGTTTTCATACCATCATTCTCAAGGGTGTTAATTGATTGTTAATATATGCCCCCTAATGTGTGAAGTATGAATCTATGTTGAGGGAAAAAATACAGTGATTTCATTATGATACTCTTCACATGGATACTCTTTGTAATGATACTCTTTAGATATTAAGGAAGGATGGTAAAGGATTAGTTCATAGGCACAAGATTGGAGAAACACCTACAAGTCAAACATGGAAATTTCCCAAATATACAATATCTTCCCTAGGTGGGTATACCCGTGCTCAACAGTAAGCAAGCATGGCCACAAACAATACATAGTGGATCCATGTCAAAAGTAAATTCTTCAAAAAATGAGTACATGATCTTCTGATGAGTGCACAATATCGAGGTCTTCATGGTACTTTGACATGGAAGTTTAATCTTATGCAACTCGGGAAATTTATTGATGAGCGATACAATTGTCTTTCCCAAGGTATTCAATACAAACCAACAATAGTGCAAGTTTATATCATGTTAATATATGATTTGATGTCAAGCATAATAAAATGACATCTGATGATCAGTCATTGATGTATATCATTAACATATGTGAGGAAACCCAACGATAATGATGATGGAATTCAAGGTACTTGAGTACAAAATAACAAGCGTGAATAGATGTTTTGATGTCAAACACTTGCAGAATCAAATAATCAAGGGTCATTGATGTATACCCACTGTCATTTTCAAGGAAACATGCCACTAATAATTGCAAGATCCAAGATACTCATTGTCGTTCCTAGATGATGATTTGGCATCGATAGGAATAGATTCATCAGAAGGAGTGAATTAATGCATACCATGTGAACTGACACAAAACTGAAATCAATAGGTTGATATAATTTTGTATATTTTCTAGATCCAACACTGTATACTGACAGAAGGAAGTTCAATATGATTGGTTAGGATTATTTAGAGGAATGGTCGACACTGGTTTGAATTCCCTTGAACACATAACATGATGTAAAATGGACACTTGGTAACATAAGACTTGAGTAACTAACCATCATGAAATCCAACAATTCCAAATGCATTAATGAAAGGCTCCATAGATGACGGGAAGGATAACCCATCAGTGGAGATATGTTCAAATTATTGGTACAGTTTCCTTCTACAAATGTAAGTGGTGTATTGACAACAAATACAAAATTATGTGTCATGTTCAAGGGATAATACTACTAACTATTTCCTCTATTTCAAAGATTCAATATGACACGATTCAAGTCTCCCTTGTTTTTTGGATTTTTTTGTTTTTAAAAATTTAGTACTTTTTCATTTATTAGCTTGAAAAAGGAATAAATAATGCTATAGTTCATGGGGGGGAATGAGTGTTGCATGGACGTACTCTATTTTTCAAGACCACGGCTCAGGCCAAGGAAAAGATACATATTGAAAACAAGGGTTGATATAGTTGTGCACATTATTACATATGTTCCCTCCATGCATTGGCTATCTGAAGCAAGAATATGTTTCAACAGACGACTAAATAGAACTAAGTAACTGCAATTATCCAAATTGGTGCAATGGATAGGTAAGAAAGGGTAAATGTGTTTCAC
Source organism: Pseudotsuga menziesii (assembly GCA_001517045.1). Classification (NCBI taxonomy): domain Eukaryota; kingdom Viridiplantae; phylum Streptophyta; class Pinopsida; order Pinales; family Pinaceae; genus Pseudotsuga; species Pseudotsuga menziesii. Next base: position 215,358 of record LPNX010165205.1, read on the forward strand.
TTCATTTGGAAATTCATGTGACAACACCAAAATCATAAATCACCATGAATCGCGGTCTATAATCAACTAACTGAATCAAATATTTCTCACATGTATAGGTCAACTTAAACAAAAGCAATTTTTTATAGGCGTCAAAGGTAGATACACATTATAAGAAATAAGCACTGAAGTAGTAAGCACAAATGTTCATGAAATATTTTAACACATGCTTATGTAAACTGACACGAAATAGGAAGCCCATCAGGAAATGGTCAGAACTGTATGGAAGAGAAGTATGTGGTCTCAAACTAGAGGTCATGATGGGACTAATTGGGATCCCATTCCTATGAGAATAACTCAGCATGGGAACCAAAATGGAAATGGGGTGTTTCCTAGGGTGTCCCATATTTGATAGGATATTTTGTCGAAATGGTGGAAAATACAGATATGATGGGATGACCCACCAATTTCCAATAGGTTTGAACCTATGGAAAATTTGGGTTGCAAAAGGTTCAAATGCATCTTCATAGAGGGATAAACTAAACCTATATGCATGCTTCCAAATATACCTGATAAGATCGAGGAACATACAAAGGATGCTCCTATAATTGGGTAAATTTAAACCATGAATGCTCCTAATGGCCCCACAAAAGATGTCCTTAGGTGGGTACAACCAAATGTTTATGAATTCAAGGATAGTTTCATCTGATGATAATATTCCGTGTAAGAAATCAAGTGAGCAGGGAGAGTTCATAGCCATAATGGGCTAAGTAATCAGTTCATATTCCTCCTCCAAGGGAATATTTCAAAAAACATTTATGGGACTTACATGGGCATACATGACCTCTATAAACCCCCAAATTGTGAATCTCTTCTTCCCATCCACTATGCAACACAAAAATTGATTTCCAACCATGGAAAAATGAAGGAAAATGCAGAAAAACATGAAGAAAATGCCTCAGCTAGCTCCAGGTGCTTGAGGAAGTGAAAATCCTGTCTGAGGAATGGATTGGATGGCACACATTTCTGGGTGTTTACTTGCCCCATAAGCAAAAAATATTATTTTCAGAACTCATGGCTTTCCCATACACAAAATTGGCTGCCATACTTCTCTATTCCCAATGCATTAACTACCCCAACCAACTCTTGGAAGAATTAAATGATTGGGTGCATAAGTCAAAATGGGTAGTTGAGGGTTTATGGGTTCTCTCATTGACATTTGGTACACTATTGGCTCAAGGGTTTGAATAATTTCCCTCCCTATTCCTTGTGAAAATCATGCCCCCATCTCTTGTTGCATTGCATAGCTAGTTGTGGGTATTTTTTTTAAATTGCATATTCACATGATTCTCAATTTATATTGTTCCTGGCTAGCACAAGAACCATATGCATCAATTTTATTTTTTGATACATAAAAAAATAAATCAGTGGCAAATCTTGGCCTTGATCTCCTCACCATGATTTAATAATGATATTTACATCATTTTCAATTTGAATGCAATAGGGTCAAAATCGAGATATTACACTCCCCTCCCCCTTACATTAGAATTGTCTTTAGTGCTCTTCAAAATTGAACAAAAATGGATGTTCCACTCTCATGGAGTCCTCCAGCTCCCATGTAGCATGTATCCATGTGTAGCCTCACCGAGACGATAGTGCTTCCATTGCACCTTTACCTATCCAACGGTTCAATTTTGGAGCACTATTACCTTCTTGTATAGGATGTGCAATGACTCAGTTTGGAACTCTCCTCTGGGTTCCACCTATGTCACATCCCAATTAATCACATGTTTAGGATCATGTACATATTTCTTAAGCAAAGATACATGAAAAACATTATGAGATCTAGTGCTAGCAGGAAATGCAATTCTATATGTAATTGGCCCTATTCTTTCAAGCACTTCAAATGGCCCTGAATATCTAGGTGATAGCTTGGCACAACTCCCAAGCTTCAAGGAAATATTCCTTGGCCTCACTCTAAGATAAACATGATCCCCAACACTAAACTCCCTATGCACTCTATTCTTATATGCATAGCTCTTCTGTCTATCTTGGGATGCTTTCAAGTTCTGCCCGATCTTTGCAACCTCTTGTTCCATTTCCTTAAGCAATTCTAGGCCAAGCACAATTCTATTTGCTAGATTATCCCAAGTCACTGGTGTCCTACATCTTATTCCATATAAATCCTCATATGGAATCATTCCCAATGATGCTTGATGCTCGTTATTATATGCAAACTCTTCCAAGTGTAAATAATCCTCTCACTTAGATGGTTTGTCCTATACATACATGCGAAGCATGTCTTCAAGCACTTGATTTAATCTCTTTGTTTTTCCATCGGTCTGAGGATGGTAGGTCGTGCTAAAGTTCATCTTTTTACCCAAATCTACAAAAAGACCCTTCCAAAAATTTAAAGTAAACTTGGTATCCCTGTCAGAAATTATTGCCTAGGAAATCCATGCAATCTAAAAATTTCCTTCATGAAAATATTTGCAATGGCATCGAATTTATATGTGGAATTCACCGGTATAAAATGTGATGCATTTGTTAAATTGTCCACCACAACCATGATGGAATCATGTTGTCCCATAGTTATTGGAAACCCTGTAATAAAATCCATGGAAATGACTTCCCATTTCCAATCCGGGCTTGGAAAAGGTTGCAACAAAGCTGCTGGGTGTTGATGTTCAACCCTCACCTGCTGACATTTCATGCACTTAGAAATATACTCAGCAATGTCATTTTTCATTCCCAACCAAAAGTACTGCTTTCTAGTTGTAGCAATTGTTTTCTGACAACCAGGGTGACCAGAATATGGATCTAGATGGATTTCATCCATAACAATCCTCCTCAAGTATGCCACATTTTGAATATAAATTCTATTCTTATAAGTAAGAAGTTCATATCCTTCTAATTGATATCCTTCGTACTTCCTTTCAAGGTTTTTCTACTGCAGCGTGTCCTTTAACTGCATGTACACTTCATCCTTGGCAATATGGTTAATAATCTGCTGCCTCAAATCTGGTTGGAAAGTATTAAGAGATTCCACATGCATTTCATGTACCTTCCTGCTAAGTGCATCAACCACTTTGTTTCTTTTCCTTTTATGTGTTTGATTTCAAAATCAAATTCACACAAAAATTCCAACCATCTAGCGTGCCTAGCATTTAAAGTTGGCTAGGAAAGCTAGATGGTACTGGAGATGAGTATGGCAGAAAGTGTGAGAATTCATATGCCTTGGAGGCATGGTTTGCAACACCCTTCACTATAATCTTCCTAGTTGAGATATATGAGATCTCCACTAAGTCAGGACCAAATACAATTTGCTTTGGCGAGCTAGTATGTGTCATCTGATAAACAGATAACAAATTTGTTGCAAGAGAGGGAACATAGAGTACATTTTTGAACTCTCCATGCTGTATTTTAATAGAACCTCTCCCAACACATGGGATCTGTGAATTATCCCCCATATGAATTCTAGGTCCTCCTGAGAGATCCAGAGCAGTGAAGGATTCTTTGGAGGAAACCATGTGGTTGGATGCTCCCGAATCAATTAGATAGCCCTTTTACTGAGAGAATCCTTCTTTCAAAACATGGAACCTCTCATATTCTTTAGTCTTCTCTCCATCTTCAGACATCTCTACACCTTGTGGAAGGGAAATATTGTTATGTTCAAGGATTTTTGTCAACTAGTCAATGGTCTTCTTCATTCAACAACTCTCTGGATGAAAGCCTCTCATATAGTAGGGACATTTAGCCTTATCAAATTCCTTCTTTTTCTTGGAACCTGAGGCTCCACCAGAAGATTGTTGATTCTCCTTTGGATTCAAATAAGTGTTTTTGGTCTCCTTCCCAGTGCACTTCTTTCTTGCTTGCACATTGTTTGAGTCTCTAACTATGAGTGCTTGATTCTTGGAGTTTTGAAGCACTCCCATTTGAATCAATTTGTCTTTATTACCCTTGCACGTATTCTTCTTATTTCCCCTAAGGTACATGGATTGAACTATAATGGTTTCAAAAGAAAGGGAAGGATTAGCATGTTGCTACATATCCTGGCCAGTTGTAGGTTTTGAAGTATGAACAAACATTTGCCCCATTTTCTAGGTAATCTGCTCAAATTGGTTGATAGAACCCATCATACTATGGGGATGATGTCCTTGTGGTGGACTAGCTGAATCAAATGCACGTATTGTAGGCTGGTTCCAAAAAGATTGGTTACTTTCTATAACCTCACCACTCCATTGTGGAATTGGATTCATGGGTGTATTTCCCCCTTGCAGGGTTATACTCCAAGGAGATTGAATGTTTCCTAGAATCTGACCACACCATTCATGAATGGGTGTATTTCCCCCTTGTAGGGTTAGACTCCAATGAGATCAGTTATTTTCTATAATATGATCACTCCATTGATGTGGTCCTTGGGTGTGAAAAGCATTCCAAGGTGGATTGTCTCCTTGCATAGACCCCCCACAATAATATTGGGCACCTCCTGTAACATGACCAATGGATGGATTTCCCCTTGCATAGGTAGGTCCCAATAGGATTGGTTACTTCTTTTATCCTTACAACACCATGGCAATTTTCCTTGGCATTGAAGAGCATTCCAAGCTAGGTTTCCTCCTTGTGGAGGTTGGCTCCAAAAAGATTAGTTACTTTATAAAACCTGACCACTCCATTGTGGAATAGGGTTGATAGGTGTATTTCCCCTAGGTATTGTGCTAGGATAATCATAGTATGACCCTATAGACAATTTCCTCCCAACAGTGAAGGATGGCTCCAAGAGGCATTCGTGTTCTAGGATGCATTATTTCTGCCAGGAATATTAACATTCCATGGTATAAGGTTTCCCTTAGAAGTAAAACCTAGACAACTATTAGGTGTACCAAGATTATTTTGATAATTACCTTCTGCAACCATTTGAGGTTTCATTGATGTGATCCCTTGAAATACCGATGAAGCCAAAAGGTCAAGTGTAATGTCTTTCATATTATTCCAACTTTCAAAATGATTAACCAATGAATCACTTTTTGTAAGTATGACTATGTTTAAAGGATGTGATAAGGGTGGCTTTACGTGATCAACTATGTGATATTATATTGTTTCAATTTAAATTAGAGTAAGATCATAAAATATATCTATGTTCCATCCATGATGTGATAAATTCTTAGAAATGGTTTGATCTTGTTATTCTCTAGTAACACTTCATTGGGTTTACAAGTTTTTCAATTTCCAAGTCACAAAGATGTGGTTCATGTATATGACTCCACAATTAGTGGGGACTTCAAACTTGGGTAACCTTCATCGTTTCCACCTTGACTGATGGATCAAGAGATTATCCACTCTGAATTTTAATAAAAGTATTTGTTTATTAGAGTATTATCAAAATACAGTCAAACAATCCTAAAGGAAACTAGACTCAACAAAAATCAAAGTGTACACACATCTAAACAAGTCCCATGCAAATAATAAAGCAAACTACTTTCCAAAGAACCAAAGTTCAACGACAAGAGAGGGCCTTCCAAAACTAGTAGCTCCTAAGGGATATCAATCTGCAATAATTACTAACAATGAAGGTATGAGAAATAGTTGCATTATTCTACAATCACCAAAGGTGCAAGTGTTAGCTCTTTCCTACTCACCCTCCCAAGGATTTGAAAAAACCTTTTGTTTGTATTAGGTACAGTCAGTGTTCCCCACTTACAATATCATGTGTGATCCCCTAAGAAAATAAACTATGGTTACCACTTCACAAATGATGGTCAGGCGAGAGAGTTGTTAGTCTATGATAACTCACATAGAGTAGATATCTCAAGAAAGTGATGTCACCCCAAGGACTTGTCACTTAATTGGAACATTGTGATGTGCTCATATCCCATGAAACAAGAAAGAAGGGGGGGGGCATACCACCCTTACTTATTCATACTCACGGGGGGTTCACTCAGTGAACTTGTTACATAGCATGACCATTCATGAGATATTAAAGAATATCCCTAATTTCACTAAATATTGAAAAATTCCTCCTAAAATTGTATTGTTGAACCCCCCTTGTAATACACCTTTCCAATTAAGAAAACCTCTAGTTTCATCATATATTGTAGGTATCCAATTTTATCAACCCATTTTTAATACCCCCTTTATATCATATTATCAATTTTTAATGAACATGATACCTAACATATCCGAGTATAAGCAAAGAAGATGTTAAATAAAATATTAGTATAATGTTAATAATGACCCCATCATACTATAGGGGTGACTAATCAATTTGTAGAATTGGATAGTGGAAGAACAAGCGAAATAGAAATGGGGAAGGAAAAATGTGTAAAATCCAACTTAGTCAAGAGATCAATGTAACGAAGAATGTGAAATACCAATAGTCCAATAATTAGTGCAATTCTTAGAAAATATGAGAATGGTAGATGTTTCACATGATAACCTGCCAATCTACCAATTTTATATCATGTAAATACAAGTATAGCCATAGAGAGATCATGTTTTCTATAAGCTTAATAAACTAAACTCCATAAAAATGAAAATTTGAAACCCTTTCTTGGATGGACTTCCCTACATTTCATTGTATTTTATTTATTCAGAAAAGATGTCAACAAACACTTGATTTTCGCTAAGAAAAAACTACACAAATAAATAGTATTGATTAATGGGGAAAATGTATTAAGAAAATTTTAAACATGTTTAAAAAACTTGAAACAACATGTTAACAAAAAGATAAGTCTTAATGAAATATTTCTTATCTGGTGTGCTAACTTTCCTCTACCTTAATTGACCATCTTGTATAAAATCACTTTCTACATTTAACTTTACTTAACATTTCATAAAACTCTATTTGACATAAATATTAAATAATTTAAAAAAAATATCATAAAACAAATATCAACAAAATATATTATGCATGCACACACATACTCTCTCTCTCTCTCTCTCTCTCTCTCTCTCTCTCTCTGTGTGTGTGTGTGTATATATATATATATATAATAATAATAATAATAATAATAATAATAATAATCTAATATTTAAAAAAAATCAGTAATCGAGGCTCCAATTGACACCTGTAATCCGTGCTAGGGGAGCATGGCTATTAGTATCCCGGGCCAAAAGATTTTATAGTTCCTTCTTGTTATCTAGGAATAGGTCACCGACAGGATTCAATGAGGAATTTGATAAGGCATGGAATTGTGTGACATATAGGAGGAATTTGTGGGAATATAGGTCTTTATGGGGGGACTCCAAATATATGAATATTAAGTTATATATATGAATCTTTCCCTTAATTTGCATTTTATTCCTCATCCCACCCAAATAAAATAACTCCCAATATTTATATTACTATGTCAAATTAAAAAACCCTTTGACCCCTTAATATGAGGCAATATATGTTATAGGTTTTTAGGAGTATTCAAACCCCAATTATGAATGGATGTGATATGATATTGCCTCATTAGTGAACCCCCCGTGTTCATACTGACCTCGTGCTTAACGAATGTGTTAGAAGCGACTTCCTGTGGACCTTTTGCTACTAATGGATTTGCCACTCTTTAACCAATGCTAGTTCCATATATTATGGCTAAGGAGGTGTTAACTCTCCAATATTAGTCCAAGTCCCTATCCTAATCTATGTTGGTGATATCAAAAAGAATATTTATAGATTTTAGATTAAGCATTGATTTTAGGGTAGTTTCCTTAGTTTTTGAGGAGTGATGGTGAAACTGGTGGTGTTTGTGACTCAAAATGTTGAACCAATCAAATGCACATTGCTCACTTCTCTTTCCTTTATTTCAATTAAATTATATACTATAGAAGAGTAAGAGGTTCTTTGTTATCCTTCAAATATGAAAATTTCAAAATAGAAACACTTTTACGAATTTGAAAAAGAAGTTTTATAAACAAGTGATGGTTTATTGTCACAAATTACTAACTTCTTCTTTTCAAATAAGTTTTCAATTTTTTATCAAGGGTTCAAGAGGTTGGCTTCAAACATAAGATGTGTTCAATTTGCTTAAGCTATCACTAATCGGAAATGGAAAATGTTTGAAATTTCAATGTTTTTCCTATTTCTAATAAGTTTCCCAAACCGATGTTTAAATGTAGGATTATGATTCAATTTTGATTTTACAATTACATAATGTTCTCTTTTTGAATGTTGAATTTAATGTTCCAAATCAATGTTTTGAAAATCAATGCAAAATTCTAAAATATATTTTAAAATTCTAAAATGGAAAAGAGTTTACACTTGAGATCCACTTTCTCATTCATAGGACCTCCCTAAAGCACAAGTGAAGAGGATACACAGGGCTCAACAATACGCTCAAAAAAACAAATCTAGACTGTTACACTTGAGATCCACTTTCTCATTCACAGGACCACCCAAAAGTGCAAGTGAAGATGATAATAGTGGCTCGAACACAATGTATGACAATAAAATTTAAGATTAAATCCACAATTATCTATCATTGTGATCCAAGTTAAAATTAATCCATCCAAAAGAAGTTTACTTGATTGAAGTCATATTCTTATGGTTTTTGGAGGGAATTATTTTTTGAATTTACCTTAAGTGAGAGGTCCAAAGTTTTTAAATTTTTTGTGACTTTTATTCAAATGATTATTTTAAATTTTTCATGATATTCATTTCATGTTATGTGTCAAGTTAGCAAGTTCGTGCAACTCAAAATTCCATGGCCTAAAGGTTCATGAATTGATATAGTTTTTTAACATTCTTCAATTTCTTGACAATTCTCTTATGCAAACAAGTGATTTAAGAGACCAAATCAGACAAAATTTCAGAAATTAATAGTGAAATAATGGATATAAATGATAAATATGTCCTAAACATTCAGATCTGAGCAATATTTTAAATCAAAACTTGAACAAAACTCAAAAAATTACTAATTAAAGTGGTTTTCCTAGCTTTTAAGGTGGTTTCTAAGACTTCCAAATTCAAGTGAAATTGATCCTAATTTATTCAAATATTCCCCCAATAGGTCCTAAAAGGTCTCTATGTTCATATACAAGTCTACAAAGTTCAAAATCGTCCTTAAATATAGGCCTAAAACAATGATTTGCAATTCCTAGGTTTTTACCATTTTTGACAATTATTAAGCTAGTAAGCTCGCAAATATTTTAAATAATTTAAAGGATCCCAAAATCTTAGTAATTAGATTAAACTATTCTTTAAAATCTATGTTGGAGGATTCCTAATTCATCTACAGTAGAAATAATCAATCAAAATGGTAAAAAATATAGGATTCTACGTCTAAAAATTTTAGGATCTCGTGAATTTCACATGCTGGAATGGACACTATGTTAGTCTAACACATAGAGTGTCACTGACGGTACCTGGAAAGGTAAAAAGTGTGTCCCCCTAAGTCTAACTCTCCATGTAAACTAGAAAGGTGTGTCACCCTGCTAAAGCCATGAATATTGAAGATCTTGACCCAAATTCACTCAAATTTGATGGTTTAAAGGTTGGATTAGGACGAATTTAGACTCCTAAATTGAATTAATATTTCTAATGACAGAACTTAGGCATGAATAGAAATATCTAAATGCAATAACACCATTCTTTATCCAAAGCTTCAATAAAACCAAAATTTAAATCCAAGATCCCTAGTATGGTCGTCATTATGTTAGTAAAGATTGCAGTAGGGACTTGTCTACAACATTCTATATCCTTTACTATAGGGTGGTGATATATATTCGACAGAAATAGATGATCTAATTTAAAATTTTATTGATATTCCTAAGTGTTTTCGAAGAGTAGAGAGGAGAGGAAGAAAGGAAAGAACCTATTGAAGTGTGCCACTTGTAGTAGATACCCTTGCTTAATCATCCATGGATTTTAGGCCTCCATTAGCAGCTTGATTTCTAGTTCCTTACCTCTATCTCTACCTCTATGAACTTAAAAAACTATGAAAAACTTTAAATCTATCTACCAAATCTTGAATTCAAAACTAGATTTAACAAATAGATTCAAACTCAAAATTGGGGGGCAACTAGAATTACATCATATTGAAAATAAGAAGAAAGTGCTTACAATCCAATTGTGGAGGTGAATCCCTTCTCCTTTGATTTAAACCATCCTTCCCATCCATTCCATTGATCACCAAGAGCTTGATGTGGAAAATAATCCTTCTAGCCTTCAAATTCTTTAGCATGTCTTTGCTTTCATTTTTCTATCATTTACCTCACCTCATATTCCTTTCTTATATAGCATTGGGTTTTGTGCACCCAATTTCTAAACATGAATGTGAGATTAAACTTCTTCATGAATTTTGATTATTTTCATCAAAAACCCCACTTAGTTTTTTTAGACATTTTACTTGAATTTCTAGGATTTTAGGACAATTAATACATATGACATGTATTCTTTCCACCCCAGGAGCTATGGAAAGTAGGTTTTGGCCCTTAAGTAGTCCTGACCTTGACTTGTTTATATAAGCCTTTCTATTCACATATTTATTCCTTTGTGAAAGCATTGGTCTGATGAGAGATAAAATTTCTCAATTTGTTCCAAATTCTTATCTTCATGTTTTAGGAGAAAATAAAGATATGTTTTTAGACCATCATTCTCAAGGGTGTTATTTTTATTGTTAACATCTTGCTCTTTACAAGAATATTTAGAAACTTAGACAAAGGTTTTTGACAACAAGGGAGTATAATACTGAAGAGTTTTACAAAGCGAATTTGAGAGTAGGCTATGTGGAAGACTCCTCAAATAAGACAAAGAGATAAATCAATGGATTAAGGATGGAAATTCAAGACGAAATCAGCATGTTGTTTGCTAGGAATATGGAGGAATCATATCAATGTGCTTTAGGGGAAGAATAGATGATAGTAAGGAAGCAGAGTTTAGGAAGATATCAGGGTTCATCTAGCGGAAGAGGACATTCACCTGGAAAAGGGAATTTTTTATCTCAAAAAGGAGAGACTAGCAACTCAAATTAGAAAGAACAACTAGACAAGGGAAGTGACTCAAGAAGTGGAATACCTTACTAGAAAGGTAGAGGTAGAGGAAGAGGCAAGGATACTGTCTACAAATGTTACAAATATAACAAATTGGGTCACATATCCTTTAAGTGTCTTGAAAATGAAAATGTGGGACAAAAAGGTACATATGTAGCTCAAGTAGAGCAAGAGAATGAACAAGTACATGTGGTAGAGAACATGCCAATGACTAGAGAGTATTTAATGATAAATAAGATTCTCTTGAAACCAAAGAAGGAAGTTGTAGAACATGTACAAAGAAAATATCTATTTAGGTTATTGGCGATACCCTTGGTAAGTTCATACTTTCTAATGACAATTATAAATCAAGAATTACTAGATCTATTTCTTGTATCCTAGTGGAAATAGATGTTAGTAAATATCTCCATGAGTCTATGGAGTGGTGGTCTGTGAGAAGTATCATATGTATCCATTGGACTATGTAAAATTTATGTATTTTATGTTTTGTGCCACCAATATGGGTGTATCATATAGGATTGTAAAAAATCCTTCCAAAAGCAGTTTTTGGTCAACTAGAGAAGTACATCTTTGTTTCATGGGCCTATAGCAAACTTCCCAATGATGTCAACCTCTCATTTGGCATAGAACGATGATGCTTTTGGTGGGTCATCCAAGAGGGTGGTTGATATGGGGAAGTAGTTTGAAGGGCCTAGAGGAGATAAGAAGGATTTGACTATTGGTGAATTCCCATCCTTTTTTCCCTTGAGGCTCATTCCTATGAAGATACATCTATCAAAAACCCAGTAATTTCGGGATTCTCCAATTTTACACCCTCACAAATGAAAGAGTTATATCTCCTTTGGAAATAATGTTCTCCATATTGTGGTAACTTTGTTGTGTTACTTTCATCTCCCATAATAAAAGGATGATAGTGGGGTTTTAAGGTTAGGGGTCGTCTCTCCCTCCCTCAGATCTAAAGTTCTTAGAATGGGGGATTATAATGCTAATGGTTGTTGTGTTTTGGGTTCAGGTTTGAGTGAAGCTGAGTACTATTTTGTGAATGTGTCATTCCTTTGATATAAATCAAGGGGGATTCCATTATCAATTAATACCTGGCTCCTTCTCTCAGTATCCCTTGACTTTATGGGTCTAGGTTTGGATGTTACCAAGGAATCAAGAGGGTCAATGGTTGGGAGGAAGTTTACTATCATATATGATGAAGAAAGAGTGGAAAAGGAGGATAATGAAGGGAATCAAAGATTAATCTTAGGGATCCTTAGAGTATAGAAAACCCCTTATAGGGTTCCCTCACGAAAATATTATCTCTCAACATTTGAGGCTTGGGGAGCCAGGACAAAAAATATGGCCCTCAAAAGGATAATCGATTTGAACATTCCATAATTTTTATTTCTTCAAGAGTCCACAAGGAATGAGGACTCTTTGATTAGGGATCTGAAGAAACTATTTTCAAGTTGGGACTTTGTGGAACTGGATACAGAGGGTTTCTTTCGTGGTCTTATGACTAGTTGGATTTTGAAAATATAACCTTATTAAACTCCATTGTTGTTTTTTCACGTTTGTGTACTAACATTTTCTGCAAAAGCCTTGGTATTTAGTTTACTTTATTTAACATTTATGGACCTTATGATGTAAAATAAGGTGTCTAGGAGAAGATTATTTCCTCTAAGTGGATTAAGGCTGAAAATATGATCATTGGTGGTGACCCACCACAAGTCAAGTGACCACCCTCTTCTTCTCATCCAATCAACCCACCACCCTCTCATCCTCACCCATTCGATCCACCACCACTTCCTAGTACATCTATTCACATTTATCATGATTGTCTTGGGTTATATAGATACTCATGGAGATATATTTCAAATGTTGAATTCTTCATTTTTACCTAGTGAAGGTACTCATACCTCTTGATTTGTTGGTGAAGGTACCAATGCCTTTGGACATGTCGGTGGAGTACTTATTGGTCTCTTTGGATCTGGTGGGAGTTGGAGCACTTATAATTTAGTTTCCACAGAGATGGTATACAATTTGGTCCTATAAAAGTTGTCATGGCTACATAAATTCCATCATATATTGGTGAGTGAGCAAAGTGAAGTAGAGTTCCAAATGGAAGTTATAAAGATAAAGTAATTTGTTGCATCATGCCTATGGATGTATACCATATCCTTTTGGGCAGACCATGGCAGTTTGATCCGAAGGTGGTACATGATGGGAGAAGCAACTGTTACAAGTCTGAAAAGGATGGAACTAAGCATATACTCTCTTTTTTTCAAGAAGGTGTAGCTGAACAAGGAATCCCAAAAGAATTATTTCTAAATGCCAAAGAATTTATGCAGCAAATTGAAAAGAAGAGGTAAGTTTTGTTGTGATTTGTAGACAAAAAATTATGCTTATGAAAACTAATAAATTGCATATTTTCCTTTTGAAGTTCAATTTTTTTTACATGAATTCAGTGACACAGTAGTAGATGATCTTCCAAATGAACTACCACCTAAGAGAAGCATAAGCCACCACATTGATTTCATATTAGGAGTAATACTTCCAAATAAGGCTACATATAGGATGACACCCAAGGATAATGAAGATATTAGAAAGCAATTCCAAGGATTATTAGACAATGGGATAATCTAAGAAATGTTGAGTCCATGTTCAGTGCCTACAATACTCAGTCCCAAGAAATATGTAGAGTGGAGGATATGTACGGATTCTAAAGAAATTAAGAAAATCACTATCAGATACAAGTTTCCATTTCCCCAAATGGATGACATGATGGATTGTTTGAGTGGAGCAAATTGTTTCTACAAGAATGACCTGAAGAGTGGTTATCATCAAATTAGAATCGGGTAAGGGGATGAGTGGAATAAATCTTTCAAGACAAATGATGGGTTGTATGAGTGACTTGTCATGCATTTCAAAACGTCAAATGCACCTAATACATTTATGAGATTGATGAATGAAGTTATAAAATACTTTATCAGTAAGTTTGTTATTGTTTACTTGGAGGATATCCTAATTTAAAGTCAAACAAAAAAAGAACACTCAAGGTATTTAAGGTATGTTCTAGAAAAGCTTCTAGAAAACATGAAGAAGTGCTCTTTTTATGAATACAATACAAGTGTAGTTGTGTTTTTTTATGTCTCAAGATGGGATGAAAATGGACCCAGACAAGGTAGAAGTGATTGGAAATTTTCCATCATCTCGGAGTATTTTTGAGTTTAGAAGTTTCCATGGTTTAGCTATCTTTTACAAGAAGTTTATCATAAATTTTAGTGGAATTTGTGCACGTATTATTGGTACCATCAAGAAGGATAAAAAACCATTCTATGGACAACAAAAGTTGAAAATAATTTTTAGATGATGAAAAGAAAGATTACCAAACAAACAATTCTAAATCTACTTGATTTTAATCATCCATTCCAATTTAAATGTGATGCTAGTGGGAGAACCATTGGGGTTGTACTAAGTCAAAAGGATAGACCTATTGCTTACTTTGATGAGAAGTTAAATGAGTCAAAACAGAAATATTCTTCTTATGACAAGGAATTATATGTCATCAGACAAGATATAATACATCGGAGGAATTATTTGATGCCCAGGGAATTTGTGTTGTTCTCGGATAATCATGCATTGCAATTCATAATGCAACAACCCAAATTGAATCAAATACATGTTAAGTGGGTATATTTATTACAAGGTTTCACTTTTGTGTTGAAGCACATCAATGGATAGTCAAACAGAGTAGTTGATGCTCTGAGTATAAGAAATATGATTGTGCATGAGAGTCAAGTTCAAGTTTTAGGCTTTGACCTTTTGAAATATTTGTATTAAATTGATTCATATTTTCAAGATGCTTTTGAAGCATGTAAAAATCATATGAATAGAGATTGAGGTCCTTGGGTTGAGTATATGTTTCAGGATGGATTACTATTTAAGAACAATACATTAAGTACTCCTAACTGCTCTATGAGAGAAAATTTGATACAAGAGAACCATAATGGGTGAATGGCAAGGCATTTTGGGATTGACAAAACATTGGGACAGTTGATCCATTTTTATTTTTGTCCAAAGATGAGGTCAAATGTGGAAAAATTTGTGAATAAGTGTCGGATGTGTCAACATGCCAAAGGAAGAAGTCAAAATACAAGCTTATACACTCCTTTACCAATTCCAAGCAAACCTTGGGGCTCCATTAGTATGGACTTCATATTGGGTTTTCCAAAGACACAACACGATAATGATTCAATATTTGTTGTTGTCAATAGATTTACAAAAATTGATCATTTTATTCCATGTTATAATACAAGTGATGCTACACATGTTACAAACATGTTCTTTGATGAAATCCTTAGATTACATGTTTTACCGAGAAGTATTGTCTCGGATAGAGATACTAGATTCAAGAGGAACTTTTGGAGGACTTTGTAGAGGAAGCATGGAACTAAAATTTAACTTCAGCTCAACTTATCACCCACTATATGATTGGAAGACTAAAATAGTGAACAAAATATTGCGAAACATATTGAGAATCTTGGTAAATTAAATTCCTAAGTAGTGGGATCGATTGTTAGCTCAAGCTGGGTTTGCTTACAATGATTCTCCAAATAGGAGTACATATTTTGTATGGGATGCATCCTAGGGGTGTGTATGAACTCAGATAGTTAGTCAAACTTTAAAAAAGAGTGTAGATGGAGAATATTCTGCAGCATCCATAAATGAGTTACATGAACAAGTCAAACAAAAATTGTAAGACAACAATTACAAGTATAATATGAAAGAAGATTTGAAAAAAAAGGAAGAATAATGATGAAGTTGGTGATATGGTATTGGCTCACTTGAGGAAATAAATATTTCCCAAAGGAGAGTACAATAAACTCTAACTTAAGAAGATAGGACCATGCAAGTTTCTTTGGAAGGTTTTTGCAAATGCATATGAACTGGAAATTCATTCGGGTAATGGCATCTCTCCCATTTTTAATGTGGTGGAATTATATCCTTATTTAGCTAATGATACAGGTAAATATACAAAGGATGAAAAATATGATGGAAGAGAGAAAATACAGTGGCTAAAGAAAATTCCCATAGCAATACCTTTAGAATTTGAAGTCATTTTGTATTCTAAAGTTGCAAGGAGAGCCAGAAGGAATGTGACGGGGATTTCTCCCCTATTACGTGCAAAAGAACTAGCCTTAGGTCAATGGGACCATAAGGGAGAGTTCATGGAAAACAAAAAAAACAAAAAAATTAGTAACACAAAACAAATATATATACGAGGGCTAACCTAAATAAAATACAAATAAACAAAAGTTATACCTTCTTTCTTGTAAAGTGGGCCACCATGGTGGTCTAGGAAGTGCTCCGCCTCTCCACTGGTTGGTTCTCCAAGTGGGTATAGAGAATGTCTCGACGTACTAAGTGGGAATGGTATGGAAATGGGATGGTGGAAAAAAGGTGTGTGAATACCTGAGAGAAAAAGGTGTCCTAACATACTCACAAAAAGAAAATGGGAAAAAAAGGTATTTTGGGAGAGCCCTTCACAATTTATTTATATAATGGTTCTAGGGTTTTTTGACCCGATGTAGTTACCCATGGTATTTTTTGACCCATGGTATTACCTATGGTTTTCTCTCTTTTAGGGTTTTTACACCCTTTTTAGGGTTTTAGCATCTTTTTTAGGGTTTTTGACTCCTTTTTAGGGTTTTGACCCTTTTTTGGAAAGAGTGAGGGTAAACCATAGTAAATAATAATGTTTTGGACCATTTTTTGTGGAAATGCAATTGTGAAGGTCAAAAGTAAGGGAAATATGGTAGGAATATGATGTATGTATGTGGTTTAGACCATTTAGAAGTAGGTGAACATTTTTTTTGTGTTAACAGATTGCTCCCTAATGTGTGAGGGTAGGAGCTCATCGTATGGATGACGGACATCATAGGATTATGGGAATAGTGGAGAGACTGGAGAGACCTGTGAAGAAGTGGGTCTTCCTCGTTCAAACCATGGTGGCTTTTGGTTTTTTATTAATGGTTCCTCCAAAATGGATGAGTTACATATAGTGTGTGACATGTTTATGGACAAGGCGGGAATCCCCATGCTCGTTACAATGTCAAAAGAATAAATAATCGGATCAAGGCTCAAAAACATGGGAGCCGATCAATACATGTACAAATGATGATACATAATGGTGCACTCAATAGGAGGATGAATACAATGATAATATGAAGAACTGATACATAGGAACAATGGCATTCTCATGGAATGTAATATCATCACAACTGATGCTCTGCTGAATCTCGAGGTGTACATATAAATGGAATCGATGAATGAGATTCAAAATATCTGTGGTATAATATGTAGCATCAAATACTAGAGATACATGGAAGCACAATACTGGGGCTTCTGAACACTGTCACCAACGCAGCCCGAAAATTACAAGGGACATGAAACTGTGTGGTTCCCATAGTAGACTCACCAATTTTCTAGATCTAGTTGACAATAGGGGTCTTCGACCAAATAATGAATGGACCAATACCCTGTATGAATCTCAACGGTGTGATGATGTAGCTGAAGTCGAGCATGTGAGACACAACCATCCTGAGAGGAACTAATGACTCCTCTCAAGAGGTCCAAGGAACTCATCAATGAGGTGGATGAAACCATGATACAGGAACCTCTGGTTCTATCCTCTGGAATATATGTGTTGATGTCGATAGAGGGAAACCTATAACTAATCAAGGAAATGATGTGTCCTTAACTAGAAGCGCAAGGGGATAACCAAATATGTGGACCAATATGGGGACTGACACACTGAATGGGGGAACAGGTGTAGGGGGAGTACGGGGGACTCAAAATTCCTTTGTTTAGAGTATGGTGACAGGGCTGACCTGGAAGCAAATGAAACTGACTCATGGGAGAGGGATCATAGTTGTAATACCGGGACTTTAACTAAAAATGGGAAATACTAAGGGAGGTAACTGGACTAGTGATATTCATGGGATCTAAGGAAGACTCATCGTAGAATACTTTGAACAAAGGAGACCCAATGGGGGAAAGATGTCGAGGTGTGATATATGGGGTGGCACCTAAAGACATCATTATGACATGATCTCGTGGAATTTTTAGAAATCCTGAGAAAGTAAATGCTCGATGGTGTTTTCAATTTTAGTGAGTTTGAAAACAGGAATAAGACTCCAATGTGGTTTCTTTTTCATATGTAGTCTCCTAATCCTGAAAAAGGATAAAAGTGTAAAAAGGAGAGCTCTCCCAACCTTTGGGGAAGGAATACTTCTTTACCATTAGTGTTCCAATTAGGCCAGAAAAGGTTAAACATATACTGACTAGACAGGCATTCAAATACTCTTACGAGCATGAACGAAACCAAGTTTGCTCTGTTAGAAAACATGACCGTGGAGCAATAACAATTATACAATTAAATATTTAAACCAATTGGAAAACACATTAAACACATTACAGAGAGACACATATATAACATGGTTCACCCAAATGATGGGATACGTCCACACAAAAATTTCCAGTCCTTTTTTTTTTACCATCCAGAAAGATGAAGGGATACAACCTGCAGCAACACCGATGCACTTCCTCTTCACACTCTCATAGTCTCTCTCACACAATCACATATATTGTTTACAATATAATATAATACAATACCATACCATACCATACACAACTGTATTACAATGCTTTTCTTTTATAGGGGAAGTACCATGGCAAAATACTACGGTTTACCCAATACCATGGGTTTGCAAAACTGTTGGCCAACAAACATCCCAAAAAATTTCTTGGGGGCGTGCCACTAAAACCCCGTTCTCAGGGGAATTTCCCATGAACCCCAAGGTTTGGGAATGAGTGTACAGTAAACCTGGGGTACAATCATGTCTGAATAAGATCTCTGAATCTGGAAGATCAGGCTCCATAGCCAGCAATCTCCCACTTGAAGACTAATCACAACAACTCCTCCATTGCTGCACTTGCTGGAATGATGCTCTGGACCTTGGACTTGGATAATTTCTTATTTTCACCTTCATGATTGAAGGCCAACAAAAACCAAGTAGGAACTTAGTTTCTCTCTGGTTACTCCCTTTTTCAACATGTCTGCAGGATTCTGGCTAGTATGTATCTTTTCCAGTTTTAATAGTTCTTCATCTAGAACATATCATATGAAGTGGTACTTGAGTTGTATATGTTTAGTATTCGAATGAAAGGATGAGTTATTTTCAAGATGAATGGAACTCTATATGTCACTGTACAGCTTGCTATTTTCCTACTTCTTACCCAATTCCTCCATGAACCTCTGCAACCAAATCATCTCCTTACTAGGCTCTATAGCACCAACGTACTCTGCTTCCGTTGTTGAAAGTGGAATAAACTGTTGCAGTTTTGAAATCCAAATTACTTTTGTTCCACCCACAATAAACACATACCCTATGGTTCTCATCCTAATTTCTTTATCACCAGCCATATCTACATCAACATATCTCTATAGGAAGCAGTGTCTGAACCTCCAAAACATAATGCATGGGAAGTGGTACCTCTCAAATACCTCAGAATCCACTATATTGCTTTCCAATTCTCTTTACCTGGATTATTCATATACCTGCTCACAAAACCAACTACATGTGCAATATCTAGTCTTGTGCACACCATGACATAAATCAAGCTTCCAACCACTGAAGAATAGGGAATCCTGGACATGTAATCTATCTCTTCCTATGTCTCTGGACACATCTCCTTAATTAGTTTGAAATGGCTGGCTAAAGGTGTACTAATTGGTTTTTCATTCTGCATTCTAAACCTATACAACACCGTTTCTATGTACTCACCTTGAGACAATGTCAATTTGCAATTTTTCCTATCTCTTATTATTCTCATACCAAGGATTTGCTTTGCAGCACCCAAATCCTTCATCGCAAATGATTTAGCTAGTTATATTTTGAGCACATTTATATCCTGCATGTTAGACCCTACAACAAGCATTTCATCCACATACAATAACAAGATAATATATCTTTTGCTATCTAGCCTCTTGAAATAAACACAATGGTCAGAATGACATCTATCATAACCTTGTTCTGTCATAAACTTATCAGATTTTAAATACCACTGCCTTGGAGCTGTCTTCAGGCCATACAAGCTCTTCTTCAACTTGCAAACCAAATTCTCCTTCTCTTTGAACTCATACCCCTGTGGTTGCTGCATATAAATCTATTCCTCCATATCCCCAGGGAGAAAGGTTGTGTTTACATCTAATTGTTCCAGATGCAAATCTTCTACCACCACTAGAATTAAAATAGTTCTAATTGAAGTCATTTTAACAACAGGAGAAAATATTTCATTAAAGTCTATACCTTTCTTTTTTGCAAACCCCTTTACAACAAGTCTAGCCTTTTACCGCTTCTTGCCTCCATCTTCTTCCTTCAACCTATAAACCCATTTATTTTTCAATTCCCTTTTTTTCTATAGGAAACTAAACCAAATCCCAAGTTTGGTTTCTTACCAATGAGGCCATCTCCTCATTCATGCCTTGCTCCCACTTCTTTCTAGTTTCTACCTACATTGCCTCTTCATAACAATTTGGTTCACCAGAATCAGTCATCAATAAATAATATAGTGAAGGAGAGAATCGTTTAGGGAGTCTACTTAACCTGGTATAATTTCTTATAGTTGCAGGAATTTTCGGTACCTGCTATTGTTCTTGATTTTATGGTGCCTTTGGAACTTCATTTTCTTTGATTTCATTAAGAACTGTGTACTCTGTGTTTTCCTTTTCCACTTTCTTTCCCTACAGCTGATCTTTGTATATAACCTTTTCATTGAATACTACATCTCTACTCCTACTAATTTTGTGATTTTAAAAATCCCATAAGAGATAACCAAAATCATCGACCCCGTATCCAATAAAGGTACATTTCTTGGATTTAGCTTCAAGCTTTGTTCTATCATCTTTATCAATATGGACAAATGCTTCACACCCAAAAGTTCTTAGAAATGAGTATTTTACTTGTTTGCCTGTCCATGCCTCCTCTAGAATCCCACCATACAAAGTGCTTGAAGGCCCTTTGTTTATTAAATAAACATCAATGTTTATAGCATCAACCTAAAACTACAAGGGAAACCCTGCATGCAATCTCATACACTTTGCATTCTCCATGATCGTTCTATTCATCCATTCTGGCACTACATTTTCTTATGGTGTTCTAGGGACTATCTTCTCTCTGTGAATCCCATTGTGTGAACAGTAACTGTCAAAAAACTTGCTGCAGTATTCACCTCCATTATCAAATCTGAGACATTTCAACCTTTTTCCTATCTCATTCTCAACCAAAGCCTTCCACTTCTTAAAAGTATCAAACACATCAGATTTCTACCTAATGCAATAAACCCAAGTTTTTTTGGTTGCATCATCAATAAAAGTAACATAATAACGAGAGCCACCAAGAGATTGTACCTAAGTTGGTCCCCATACATCTGTATGGACAAGCTATAAATTTTCACGCTTCTGTTGTTTCGTAACCTTAAGAAATATAACTCTCCTCTATTTTCCATAAACACGGGTCTCAAAGAATTCCAAACTTACCTGCTTCAGATATGGAAGCAGTTTCCTTGAGTGGAGAATCGACATCCCCTTCTCACTCATGTGGCCAAGCCTATGATTCCACAACTCCACACCTATTTCTGTGGAAGCTACAGATATATAATAATCATTATTATGAGGACATAAATATAACGTACCCACCCTATCTCCTTTTTCTATTACCAGTGATCCTTTAGTGATCGTCCACCACGTTTCTCCAAACATAGACAACCAACCGCTGTCTCCCAACTACCCTATTGAGATAAGATTTATTTTCATAGCAATAATGTGCCTTAAATATTTTAGCATCCATTCACTTCCATTATTTAACTTAATCTGTACCTTACCCTTTCCAAAAATTTTACATGGTTCATCATCCCCTAAAAAAACATGTCCAAAACCACCTTGAACATAATCATGAAAAAATTTCCTATGGGGTGTAGCATGACATGAATCCCCTGAATATACTACCCAGTAATCACTAGTATTATCTAATGCAAGAATCAAAGCATATTGTAACACATCACCTGCTACATTCACTTCCTGAGTAGTCTCTTGGTGCCTCTCACCTTTCTTCTTTGGTTCTCTACCGTCTTTATTCAGATGTTCTTTCTTACCACAGTTCCAACACCATATTTTTATGAATCTAGACTTGGATCTACCCTTTCCAGACTTACTATGTTTACATGGGATCCTTCCTCTCTCCTTTTGTCTCCCTCTGCTCTCCATGGTCAATGCATTACCTGATGTCTCACCTATGATTTTTCTTTGCATTTCCTCGCTAAGAATAACACCAACAACATCATCAAACTTACGAGTGTTTGAACTAGGGACATAGTTACTTACAGTCGTGACCAAGATATTCCAGCTTTCTGGAAATGAGAATGATATTAGAAGAGTCCTAACTTCATCATCAAAGTTCACTTTTACAGAACTTAACTGACTGGTAAGTGTATTCAACTCATTTAAATGGTGAGTGACAAATCCACCTTCCGACATCTTCATATTAAATAAACGCTTCATTAAAAATACCTTGTTGGAAGCCAATGGTTTTTCATAGAGCTTACCCAATGTGCTCATCACACCCTCTATTTTTTTCTTTTGAAATATTGAAAGCCACCTACGAAGCCAGGAACAACCGTATTGTTCCCAGTTCCTTTCTGTCAAGAACCTCCCATTCTTCATCCTTCATAGTCACTGACTATTTTTCTTTTCCGTCCAATGGTATGTACAGATCCTTGTGGTATAAATAGTCCTTCCATTTTCATATTCCATAACTGGTAGTTTTGGCCATTAAATTTCTCGACACTAAAATTTACTTCTTCTTCCATTGCTCCCACTCGAACCAGGAACCCTTCTTTCCTGTGAGTTTACCAGCCAAATAGATCTTTTGTCTCTTATACCAATTGTTAGAAAACAGGACCGCAGAGCAATAATAGTTATACAGTTAAATATTTAAACAAGATTCTAAACACATTAAACATATTACATAGAGACATAGATATAACGTGGTTCACCCAAACGATGGGCTACGTCCACACAGAAATTGCCAATCATTTTTTTTTACCGTTAGGAAGGATGAAAGGATACAACCTGCAACAACACCGCTGCACTTCTTCTTCACACTCTCACAGTCTCTCGCACACAATCATAATGATTGTTTACAATACAATATAATACAATACCATACCATACCATACACAGTCGTATTACAATGCTTATCTTTTATAGAGGAATTACCATGGGACAATACTACGGTTAACCCAATACCATGGGTCCGCAAAACTGTTGGCCAACAAATATCCCAAAATATTTTCCCAAGGTTGGGGAACAAGTGTACAGTAAATATAGGGTACAAACACGACTGAATAACATCTCTGAATCTTGAAGATTAGGCTCCACAACCAACATGCTTAGTAATGTTTTCTCTGTGAGAAGGATGGAAAAGAGCTTAAAGACAACCCATAATGAGATTTTTTGTAAAGTATGGTCCCAATGTCTGAGAAAGCATAAAAGGATGAAAAGGGAAACGCTTGTGGATGGAGTGCTCCAAGGTGGTTCTTTTCTTATGATAGTCTACATAGTCTGAAAAATGAGATAAACGAGGCTACATAGACGCCCTTTCAAATACTTTAATGAGTGTGAAAGGATTCAAGCATGCTCGACAATATTTTCATTCTTTTAGGAGTCTAAAAAGAGCTTAACAAAAAATCTGTGATGGTCAGTCAAGCAAGGGGGAAGTGTTCGATATATGGAAAGAGGTTATGGTGTGAACATGGATGAAAGGAATAAATGCATAACATTGATGGGGCCCCATTGCTGGATGATGGATGGCAGTAAAATATGACCAACTGTGCAGTATGGATGAAGCAGATGTCTCGTGAATGTGCCAATACATACAAAGGGATATTAACATGATGGCATGCAAATCAAGGTGACTTCCGGGAAATTGCCCAAAAAATTATAATGCAATCATGAGACAAGGGTCTCGTAAAAAGACAGAGGATGAAAAACTGAACCTGGTGGTGCAAACAACATCTCAAACAAACTTCGGATGACTCTGACTAGAAACTAGTGATGTTTCCCCTAGTGTAGTGGTGCACGGGGAAAAACTAGACCAAAAGGAGGCCTATGGGTATGGATCTAGCTCAACATACAAGGTGTGGTTCGCGTGGTGGCACACAAATTGACGTGACTCTAGGAAATGGCCTGAAGAATGAGTAGGGAGGGAGGCAATATAGAAGGTCATTTCTCGACCTAAAATCATTTTGCACAATGGTGGTAGATTCCTATCCTTATAGAGGATGATCCATACATGGACATGGAATACCAGGGAGATACAGAGAGGCCTCGACCTCTAGGGAAGGTCTTCATACCTGAAGGTATGCTAGCATAGTGGTATCTAGATCACATGTGCAACATATTGTATGCATGTGCAGACATGGGACTGCACCCTCCAGTGGGCTACCAACGGCGTAGGAGTAGGGTGGATGGATTAGATCCACCCGCTCACGTGAAAATGATGCAACGAAGTGCTACAATGGACTCATTGTGACTAGATGTGAAGAAACTACTAAAGGGGGTCACCGACTTGTGATAAAAACGATGCATAAAGAAAAAAATAAAAACTATGACTGAAGCATACTCATGGTGATGTCAGGCATAGAACCTCCGGTGAAAGAAATTGGCCTTGTCGTGGAGACTCTACAATTGGTGAAAAGTGCATGGGGAGTGAAGATTCAGAATGGCTTGAACCTTCAAATGTTTGATTGCAATCCCTTTGTGAGAGATGATAAACTCGAGTAAACGCCCAGCTAGGACACAAAACACACATTTGAGAGGGTTTAGGCGGACGTTGCATTTGCAACACCATAAGAAGACTTGTTGTAAGTCATCTATATGTTGTGAACGCTTCCAAGAGAGAGCCGTGATGTCATCCAAGTAGACAAAGATGATATGGATAAGGTCATGGAAGCAGTATGTCATGTCTCATTGAAAAGTGGCTCCAACATTTTTAAGGACGAATGGCATGAATCGATACACAAATGTGTGCCAATGGGTTGTGAAGGAAGTCATGTACTGGTCTTCTTTTCGGATTTGAATTTGGTTGTACCCAGAAAAACCATCCATGAAAGAAAATACTTCATGTCTGGCACATGCGTCAATGATATGGTTGTTACGGAGAGAAATTCCTATGGCTTGGTGTACCACAACAGACAGCTTGACTCCAGAAATCAATCCTTTCCTATATTCAAGAGAAACCAAATATATAACACTAAAGGATCTTGATTTGTACCTTATTTCGGACAGTTGATGTAGATCCCCATTGAGCTTTCCAACTCCAGCTTGTATTGATAAATTGTTATCTCAACACTCAGCAAACAAGATAAGCATGCTATATATAATTGTGTTAGACCTACTCTAGCATATATAACCAATAACATATAATCATTTAAAAGCATCCATGGCTCAAATACTCATTTAAATACACATTATTGGATAGGAGAAGATATTTCTATTGATATGAAACAGAGATTACAATAGTGACAACCTCTGTCGGCACATCTGCGAATCGGAGAAACTGAGTCCCCCACTTGGGCCTCCACCACTTCAATCCTCCATCTCTCGATAGCAATCTCATAAGCAAAAGGTAATCTTGGGAAGAACACAAAGTGATCCAAGGGACAAAGGGATGCAGACTCAAGTATAAGCTCTGACAACAATGGACTATAGTTTTCTTGCTCTTCAATTCCTCTCCCTTCAATGTATCCAAAGGGTTCCTTATATATCTCTTCAATGGGGTAATGGAAGGTCGAATCCGAGCGATCTCAAGGCATATGGAAGGCCAAGAGACAAGTGATTTGAATCCACATCAAGGAAAACTCCAAAATCATTTGGCCTTTTGCACACATCCCAATGTACACGGTTTTAAGGGTCAAACCCACATATATACGTGAGAAAGGGATTAAAAGTCGCATATGACAAATATTGAATGTTTTTAGGGATGATATTGGAAACATCAAATGTAAAAAAATGGTCCATGGGGTCTAAGGAGTCTGCAGAGGGACATGGAAGGCCATAAAAGTGTGATTCACCATGTGTGGTAAAATCAGCTGTAACAGATGCCCCATAATGTGTGAGGTCAGAGGGGTCATACGATGGCCGAAACACATTATAATTCCATCGTAGAAGTGGAGTGATGAAGAACCCAGTGGAAGACCCAGCCATCCAATCAGTACAATACAATGATCAAACTCTGCACATAACCACAAGTAGATGTAGAAGTCCTGGATATATAAGAGTACAATGGCCATGAATAGGCATGATACAAAATATGACATGTGTGGTCATTTCCACATACAATATAAATAGCTTAGAATCTCCATGATGAATATATACAAAGGATCATGATCTCCATGAAGACTGAAGATATATAGTGGATCAAGATCTCCATAATGGCTGGAAATATCTGACATATACTGGAATCAAGTCACGAGAGCTGAAATCTCATGAACATTGGCACAATCAAGGAGGTAGCATATATGAGATGCCACCAATATGGAAAGTCTTCTACATAAACTGCTATGAGTACATGTCCTACTATGTGAATAGAGGTGTCAAGGTCAAACATAGTAGTCCATCGTCTAATTACTGGTCATTGATGTATACCGTTAACATACGCGAGATCACCCACCGATAATGAAAATGGGAATCAAGGTACTAGAGTGCAAACTAACAAGTGTGAACAAATGTGTTGAGGTTGAAAAATTGAGAGAATACATAAATCAAGGGACATTGATGTATTCCCAAAACTATCGATGGCGAGAGAACCTGCCCCTGATGACTGCAAGTCTCAAAGCACTAAAAAATGACTCTAGATTCCTATCCCAGAATAAATGATCTGAAGTTGATGGAATGAAATCCATTGGAAGGAGGGAATTAAGGAATCCCCCATCATCCAACATGAGGTACTCAACAAAGCTGTATAATGTGGAAGGACTCAATCATAATGTGCATGTTAGAATAATCAACCCATAGTATTTACCCACTTAGACATTAATTCATTTATTTTTGTCTTATTTGCCTAGTCCATGAGTCCCACCATGTGCAAGTTTCTAATTTCCTATCCATAGAGGTCAAAATTTCCATCTTTGACTCATGTAGCGCTTGGGAAAGCCTTAGGAATCAAATCTGCTTTATTCCTGGCCTCCTAGGTGCCTATCTTCTTTTTCTGCTTTATTCCCTGCTTTTTCAGTGTTTTAAGGCACATAGGAAAGCAAGACTAGGTGAGGTGAATCAGCTTTGTTGCCTCTTCCTCCTCCACTTTTTCCTCCATGAAAAAGCATGTATGAGCTACCATTCCACCACTCATTATCTTGCCCATGTGCCCTTGCCAATTCATGAGCCTCATGACAGATTTGGGATCAACTTTTTACACCTATGGGGGATTTGCCTATTTTGGGTAAGCCTGCTTTATGCTAGCTTTGGATGCCTCCTTATGCATTCAAACTATTGATGTATTCTATATATTCAGAAACCTATGTTATTACAGGGTTGGCTATTGTACACTGAGTTAATATAATTTTGTGTTACAGCTCCATTTTCAGTCTCCATTGTTGACAATTTTGCATGATCAATTGTAATTTGTTGTGAGTGAAATTAATCTATTGCTGGTCATAATTTCTACATGGTATCAGAGCCATTGTAGGTTATTACTCTCCTTCAAAAATTGTTTTGCAGGTTCGACATCAAGACTGGGAGCCTTCTACTGACAGCCGAGACAGATTTTCTAAAGCTATGGATTCACAGAAAACTATCTTGACTCCCTTCAACTATTTTGAATAGAAAGCAGAGATGGAGATATTGTTGAGAGCGAAAGGCCTCTACAGGGTGACTATGGAAACAGAAGCAGAGCCCAATGCAGCTGCAGAGAAGATCAAATGGCAC
>LPNX010165205.1:245838-261007 GCA_001517045.1 Pseudotsuga menziesii
AAGGTTTTACTACTGACCATTCTCTTGTGTGCAGGTTGAGAAAGTCATTGTATGGGCTAAAGCAAGCAGTGAAAAAAAATGCACACCTAACAAGCAATGCCAAGTGCAATCTTGTAGAATGAAAAATAGGGTATGCCACTACATGAGATGAATAAATATATATTCCTTTCCAAATGCCAATCCAATCCTTCCTATATGAAAGCCTAAATAAAACTCTCATCCAAGCAATCCAATGCAAGTACCTCCTCAAATCCATATACAAAAATGAAACTACCTTGTATTTTTTAATATAAAAGAATGGAAAATGCAATAAAATTCATCTAAAACTCTTAGTCTCTGCAGCAAGTATAAGACACAAGCCCAACAAGACACTGAGACAAAAAAGAAGTAATGCACTAATGGGAAAACAAAAAGGATAAATGACTAAAACTACTTTCAAAGAAAAATCAATGAAAAAGTGGTCTCTGGTCACAAAAGAAGCATCCAATAGACAACATCAGACCCAAGGAAGACCCAACCACACTCTTAACCCACCCAACAACTTCCCCCAACATCAAACTCACCAAAAGGGAGGATGTACATGACTGTTTAAAGAACAGTTGCGTATATACGCGACTTTTGGCCAAAAAGTTGCATGTATACACGTATTTTGGCCAAAAACCTGTGTGTATACATGAATTTTGGCCAAAAATCCATGTATGTACACGACTTTTGGCCAAAAACCTGTGTGTATACGTGAATTTTGGCCAAAAATCCATGTATGTACATGAATTTTGGACAAAAACCTGCGTATACAGAGAATACAATGGTAAAAAGCAGGCCAAGGGTCAAACCAATAAAGGGGAGTGTCAATGGATGAACATACTATAAAATGCAACACAGAAACAAGGAGAAACAAAGAGCTAGTCAAGAATATCAAGCACATTGTTCCCCCAAAATCTAAAGAAAAATAAGGAATGTCCCCAGCAGACTCGCCAATTATGTTACGGAGAGAAATTCCTATGGCTTGGGGTACCACAATAGACAGCTTGACTTCAGAAATCAATCCTTTTCTATATATAAGAGAAACCAAATATCTAACACTAAAGGATCTCAATTTGTACCTTATTCTGGATAGTTGATGTAGATCCCCATTGAGCTTTCCAACTTCAGCTTGTATTGATAAATTGCTATCTCAACACTCAGCAAATAGGACAAGCATGCCATATATAATTGTGTTAGACCTACTCTAGCATATATAATCAATAACATATAAGCATTTAAAAGCATCCATAGATCAAATACTCATTTAAATACACATTATTGGATAGGAGAAGACATTTCTATTGATATAAAACAAAGATTACAATAGTGACAACCTCTGTCGGCACGTCTACGAATTAGAGAAACTGATTCCCCCACTTGGGCCTCCACCACTTCAATCCTCCATCTCTCGATAGCAAGCTCAAAAGCAAAAGAAAATATTGGGAAGAACACAAAGTGCTCCAAGGGACAAAGGGATGCAGACTCAAGTATAAGCTCCAACAACAATGGACTATAGTTTTCTTGCTCTTCAATTCCTCTCTCTTTAATGTATCCAAATGGTTCCTTATATATCTCTTGAATGGGGTAATGGATGGTTGAATCCAAGTGATCTCAAGGCATATTGAAGGCCAAGAGACAAGTGATTCAGATCCACATCAAGGAAAACTCCAAAATCATTTTGCCTTTTGCACACATCCCGACGTACGTGGTTTTAAGGGTCAAACCTGCGTATATATGGGAGAAATAGAATAAAAGTCACGTATGGCAATTATTGCATGTTTTTAGGGATGATCTTGGAAACATCAAAGGTACAAAAATGGTCCATGGGGTCTAAGGAGTCTGCAGAGGGATAGGGAAGGACATAAAAGTGTGATTCACCATGTGTAGTAAAATCAGCTGTAACAATGGTCAATGAATGGAGTGGGGAAATTGTCCTTGGGACATGCCAAGTTCAAATCATGAAATTCAGTACAGACATGAATGGTACCATGTTTTTTATTAACATGAACATGATTAGAAACCCAAGTGATATACGTGATGGGGTATATGAAACCTGCTTTGTGCAGTTTCTCGATCTGATCCTTTACAACAGGATCCTTTGAGGGGTGAATGGGTATTTTCTTTTGGCATACGGGTGCAACATCAGGACAAGTTTCGATATGATGTTCGACGATGGATGGATCAAGCCCAGACATCTCGATATAAGACCAAGCGAAAACATCACAGAACTCCTGAAAAAGTGCTTTGTAGGAAGCCACTTATTCAGTGGAGCCAGAGGCTTTCAGTGTAATGTCTTGAACTACCTCAAGGTTGGTTGATATGTTTAACTTAATGGTTGGGGAAATTTTATCCATTACCCTATTCAAAGGCATTGGGTGTTGGAATGGGGTTCTTGAACTAGCCGACTTTGCAATAGATCAAGTCTTTGGCTTCAACTGAGTACTGATCCGACGATGAAAGATGTTCATCAAGAATAAAGAATGAGAAATGATGCATATCATCCCAAGGGTTACTAAGGAGTCGATATATCTTCAAGGATTTCCTCATCATTGTTAAAACAATGTGTAGATAGATCAAAGGGATCTTCTATGTCTGAGGGAATGGAAGGACTAGCGGAACTGGAGATCATGTATATACTGTTGGTCGTGTCTGAGGAAGAAACCAGAGGATGGATTTCCTCAAGAAAAGTGATGTCAAACTCATGAGAGTGTTTTCGAAGGTCACGAAGGGTTGACCGATACTCGGGAAATTCTGGGAAATGGTGAGAGTAATGACCATACAAGCCGCAAACTGCATAGGGGTGGTTGGTTCGTAAGGACTTGTTCTTAACCGTTGATGGATCTGGGACGGTGACTACTAGAGTTCCATCGGATGCATCCAGAGTGTCCATGTGGGTGCAAAGGATAGGAAACTTTGTACAATTTTGTGTCGCATGACCTGGGATCAGGGATAATTTTAGAGGTGATTTATAGCCCATGGACGAAATTAGAAGGGTCTAAATTTTTTAGGGGGTGAATTTTGTATATTAAACCAATTTTTAAAATAAAAATTATTAGCTCAATATTGATTAAAAACATCATATTTAAAAATTATTTTTCCCTCCCATGTAACCATGAGGTCCCATAAAAAAATTGTATTCGTCCCCTAAAATTTGTGTATAATCTAGCATTTTCCCTCCATTTCTAACCGGATTTGTGTATTTTCTTTCATACACCTCCTGATATGCAGTAATGGTCACTTCATGCAATGATTTCACCCCCCGTTTCTGCAAGCATTCTCATATATAGTTGCATTTTCTCCCTTAAATTATCCACGATTCATAGAATTCTGGATGATGGGATTCAGGAATTTGAGAATGATTTAGTTCCTACAAAACCCTTACCTTATGAGAGTACCAGTTGATTAAGGCAATCTCATGCAGAAAATAAAATATCTTCTATCATTTTCAGCTAACAATGTGTGTTTGAACTAGCATTTGGAATCATCCCCTTATGATCTTAAGCGTCTGGTAGCTAATACCTCATGATTTTTGCATGGCATATTTGATAGCAATATCAATGAAACATTTAAGTCCATGAGTTTATTTTAGTGTTCCATGGAAGGTAGGATATTTCATGGTATTTTTTCCATAAGAGGTTGAGAGGTACAGAGGCCATTGAAGAATCTAATATATGACCTGTGATCCATCTTCAACAATCAACTTCCAATTTCCCGATGACCCAAATGATATGTGACATGGCACTGCAATAATTTGACAGATCTATAGATTTTTTTTAGTCGCAAGAGAAATCTGATAATTTTAATTGAATGTTGTTATTCAATATTATAATTTATCATATGTTTTTTGTGATCAGTTCTACATGAAAATGGTAATAATGTAGCCATATCTCTTTTCATTTCTTATTACTTTCACCTAGACATGTTTTCTTTCTAGCTCATTTAAGATATGAGTCTTGAAACTTTCTAGAGAATTGAATCAGATATAAATAATTTTCTGAAGGTTATTGGATCATAGCCAATTTGATCTGTAATCCCACTTACAGATCTGATAGATTTGAGTGAAAGAAATAAGATTTGACTGCCCGATATGTCTCTTGATTGATTCATGATTGATTCAAATAGATATTATTGGCTTCATGAATCAATCAAGAGACATATCGGGCAGTCAAATCTTATTTCTTTCACTCAAATCTATCAGATCTGTAAGTGGGATTACAGATCAAATTGGCTATGATCCAATAACCTTCAAAAAATTATTTATATCTGATTCAATTCTCTAGGAAGTTTCAAGACTCATATCTTAAATGAGCTAGAAAGAAAACATGTCTAGGTGAAATTAATAAGAAATGAAAAGAGATATGGCTACATTATTACCATTTTCATGTAGATACTTGCAATCCAATGCAAGTACCTCCTCAAATCCATATACAAAAATGCAACTACCTTGTATTTTTTAATATAAAAGAATGAAAAATGCAATAAAAGTCATCTAAAACTCTCAGTCTCTGCAACAAGTATAAAACACAAGCCCAACAAGACACCGAGACAAAAAAGAGTAATGCACTAATGGAAAAACAAAAAGGATAAATGACTAAAACTACTTTCAAAGAAAAATCAATGAAAAAGTGATCTTTGGTCACAAAAGAAGCATCCAATAGACAACATTAGACCCAAGGAAGACAAAATCACACTCTTAACCCACCCAACAACTTCTCCCAACGTCAAACTCACCAAAAGGGAGGATGCATGCGACAGTTTAAAGAACAGTTGCATATATACACAACTTTTGGCAAAAAAATTGCATGTATACACGGATTTTGGCCAAAAACCTGTGTGTATACGCGACTTTTGGCCAAAAATCCATGTATGTACATGACTTTTGGCCAAAACCCTGTGTGTATACGTGACTTTTGGCCAAAAATCCACGTATGTACATGACTTTTGGCCAAAAACATGTGTATACAGAGAATACAGTGGTAAAAAGCAGGCCAAGGGTCAAACCAATAAAGGGGAGTGTCAATGGATGAGCATACTATAAAATGCAACACAGAAACAAGGAGAAACAAAGAGGAAGTCAAGAATATCAAGCAAATTGTTCCCCCAAACTCCAAAGAAAAATAAGGAACATCCCCAGTGGAGTCGCCAATTATGTTACGGAGAGAAATTCCTATGGCTTGGGGTACCACAACAGACAGCTTGAATTCAGAAATCAAACATTTTCTATATGCAAGAGAAACCAAATATCCAACACTAAAGGATCTCAATTTGTACCTTATTCTGGATAGTTGATGTAGATCCCCATTGAGCTTTCCAACTTCAGCTTGTATTGATAAATTGCTATCTCAACACTCAACAAATAAGACAAGCATGCCATATATAATTGTGTTAGACCTACTCTAGCATATATAATCAATAACATATAAGAATTTAACAGCATCCATAGATCAAATACTCATTTAAATACACATTATTGGACAGGAGAAGATATTTCTATTGATATAAAACAGAGATTACAATAGTGACAACCTCTGTCGGCAGGTCTACGAATTGGAGAAACTGAGTCCCCCACTTGGGCCTCCACCACTTCAATCCTCCATCTCTTGATAGCAAGCTCACAAGAAAAAGAAAATCTTGGGAAGAACACAAAGTGCTCCAAGGGACAAAGGGATGCAGACTCAAGTATAAGCTCCAGCAACAATGGACTATAGTTTTATTGCTCTTCAATTCCTCTCTCTTCAATGTATCCAAAGGGTTGCTTATATATCTCTTGAATGGGATAATGGATGGTTGAATCTGAGTGATCTCAAGGCATATGGAAGGCCAAGAGACAAGTGATTTGGATCCACATCAAGGAAAACTCCAAAATCATTTGGCCTTTTGCACACATCCCGATGTACGTGGTTTTAAGGGTCAAACCTGCGTATATATGGGAGAAATAGAATAAAAGTCGCATATGGAAATTATTGCATGTTTTTAGGGATGATCTTGGAAACATCAAAGGTACAAAAATGGTCCATGAAGTCTAAGGAGTCTGCAGAGGGATAGGGAAGGACATAAAAGTGTGATTCACCATGTGTAGTAAAATCAGCTGTAACAATGGACAATTAATGGAGTGGGGAAATTGTCCTTGGGACATGCCAAGTTCAAATCATGAAAGTTAGTACAGACACAAATGGTACCCTATTTTTTATTAACAGGAAAATGATTAGAAACCCAAGTGGTATACGTGATGGGGTATATGAAAACTGTTTTGCGCAGTTTCTTGATTTGATCCTTTACAACAGGATCCTTTGAGGGGTGAATGGGTCTTTTATTTTGGCATACGGGTGCAACGTCAGGCCAAGTGTCGATATGATGTTCGACGATGGATGGATCAAGCCCAGACATCTCGATATAGGACCAAGCGAAAACATCACAGAACTCCTGAAAAAGTGCTTTGTAGGAAGCCACTTATTCAGTGGAGCCAAAGGCTCTGAGTGTAATGTCTTAAACTACCTCAAGTTTGGTTGATATGTTGACCTTAATGGTTGGGGAAATGTTAGCCATCACCCTATTCAAAGGCATTGGGTTTCGGAATGGGGTTCTTGAACTAGCCGACTTTGCAATGGATGAAGTCTTTGGCTTCAATTGAGTACTGATCCGATGATGAAAGATGATCATCAAGAATAAAGAATGAGCAATGATGCATATCATCCCAAGGGTACTAAGGAGTCGATATATCTTCAAGGATTTCCTCATCATTGTTAAAACAATGTGTAGATAGATCAAAGGGATCTTCTATGTCTGAGGGAATGGAAGGACTAGCGGAACTGGAGATCATGTATATACTGTTGGTCATGTCTGAGGAAGAAACCAGAGGATGGATTTCCTCAAGAAAAGTGATGTCAAACTCATGAGAGTGTTTCCTAAGGTCATGAAGGGTTGACCGATACTCGGGCAATTTTGGGAAATGGTGAGAGTAATGACCATACAAGCCGCAAACTGCATAGGGGTGGTTGGTTCGCAAGGACTTGTTCTTAACTGTTGATGGATCTGGGATGGTGACTACTAGAGTTCCATCGGATGTATCCAGAGTGTCCATGTGGGTGCGAAGGATACAATTTTGTGTCGCATGACCTGGGATCAGGGATAATTTTAGAGGCGATTTATAGCCCATGGGCGAAATTAGAAGGGTCTAAATTTTTTAGGGGGTGAATTTTGTATATTAAACCAATTTTTAAAATAAAAATTATTAGCTCAATATTGATTAAAAACATCATATTTAAAAATTATTTTGCCCTCCCATGTAACCATGAGGTCCCATAAAAAAATTGTATTCGTCCCCTAAATTTTGCGTATAATTTGGCATTTTCCCTCCATTTCTAACCGGATTTGTGTATTTTCTTTCATACACCTCCTGATAGCCAGTAATGGTCACTTCATGCAATGATTTTGCCCCCCGTTTTTGCAAGCATTCTCATATACAGTTGCATTTTCTCCCTTAAATTATCCACGATTCATAGAATTCTGGCTGATGGGATTCAGGAATTTGAGAACGATTTAGTTCCTACAAAATCCTTACCTTGTGAGAGTACCAATTTATTAAGGCAATCTCGTGCAGAAAATAAAATATCTTCTATCATTTTCAGCTAACAATGTGTGTTTGAAATAGCATTTGGAATCATCCCCTTATGATCTTAAGCGTCTGGTAGCTAATACCTCATGATGTCTGCATGGCATATTTGATAGCAATATCAATGAAACATTTAAGTCCATGAGTTTCTTTTAGTGTTCCATGGAAGGCAGGATATTTCATGGTAGTTTTTCCATAAGAGGTTGAGAGGTACAGAGGCCATTGAAGAATCTAATATATGACCTGCGATCCAGCTTCAACAATCAACTTCCAATTTACTGATGACCCAAATTATATGTGACATGGCACTGCAATAATTTGACAGATCTATAGATTTTTTTTAGTAGCAAGAGAAATCTGATAATTTTAATTGCATGTTGTTATTCAATATTATAATTTATCATATGTTTTTTGTGATCAATTCTACATGAAAATGGTAATAATGTAGCCATATCTCTTTTCATTTCTTATTACTTTCACCTAGACATGTTTTCTTTCTAGCTCATTTAAGATATGAGTGAAAGAAATAAGATTTGACTGCCCGATATGTCTCTTGTTTGATTCATGAAGCCAATAATATCTATTTGATGAATGAAGCAATATTTCCTAACATCTTTGTGAAAGTGGCATAAAACACTAATAAGGATAGTGATTGTGCTAGGAAGGTTACCAGAAGATAATTATGCAAAACATTCATATGTTCACCTTAATGGAGATTCTATCTATGATATTATTCATTAATATGCTCAAAAAATTTAAATTAGTTAGCATTACCAAAATACATTGGGTATTGAGCTATTGAACTTATTATATTTTTGCATGTAGATATGTCAAAATGAACTCAATCAAGGGAAGCTCAAAGGGATCTTAAACTTGAAACTTGGAATAACGTGTGTAAATAATTGGATCATCCTTTAATATGGGCCATTAGAGGAATTTTGGTGTCTAAAAAGGGCCTTATAAAAATGTGCCCTAGATGAGTTGGATTGAATTCAAATTTTTAAGCCAATAAAATTTCAATAGCTTTGGTCAACCATAATGGTTAAGTTGGACATATGATGCTTATTTTTCATTTTTTATTTGATGATAAATAACTCCATTTAAACCTTACCTTGGTTAAGATTGTGAAAAGTTCATCTCAAAATCCCATAAATATACTTGAAATAATAAATATAAATTATTTTATATTATCAATACTTCTAAGTCCTTTAAAATATTAAACTTACATTAATTAAAATAAAAGTCCTTTAAAATATTAAACTTACATTAAATTATAGTGCAGTAATTTTGAAATATCGATGATGATGATGATGATTAATGCCCACTTGGACTAACTTTGGTCTATTGGAACTTAAGAAGGATAATACTTTGTTTACTTTAAAATATTGTTCATGTGTTCAAAAATCTTGCTAAGAAGCTTTCCAAGCTCACTATAGTTTTGGCAAGTTAGGATTTTATAAAGGTTTGTATTGTAACAAATATTATGAAACTTAGATCTAATGTGGGTGTAAGCATGGCACTCTAAAAGAAAGTTATTTTCACCCTCAATGCTCATAGACTCAAATATATGGAAAACCCTTTTGCCCATGGAGTTTTAGGAATAAAACAACTCCTTGTTTCGCTACGGAGTTCGTGAGAATTCGTTCTAATCTTTACTATATTAATTTTCTTCCCTGAGCTAGTTATTATCGAGAGATACTTCTGATATTCCAAAGTAGGATCAATGACCTCCTTATAATATCTTAATTTTCTCTTAACTGATAAATTTTTCTCACACCACAATTTCTGTTTAAACCTATAAGTAATAATATTTTTGACATTATCAATGTTATGAAAAATGTCATTTTCATCAATGCCCCAATGGTTTAACCAAGCTATGGTATCTTTACACCAACACTGCTTGAGGTGTAGTTGGTTTTGATATGAGTTTAAATAAATTTTAGGAATTCTCTCGTTTCCCATGTTATTTATCTTATGATTGTACATCAGGTACCTAGTCATAGCCATTCTCTCGATGGGGAGAAGACCCACTTCTATGAAGAGAATAGGGTAAGGTGAGATTGCTTTTAATTTTGAGGTTATAATTTATAAATTTCTTTTGTATTTGCTCAATATTCCTCCAATATTCTCTAGAAATGTTGCAACCCATACTTCACAACCATACAAGATAACATGAATGAAAAGAGTTTCAAAGAGGAACGTATTTCTATCCCACATGAATGAATTGGATGATTTACAATTATTTTCAAGACCAAAATAAGTTTTCCACCTCTACTAATCATTTTCTCAAAGTTATAGTTCCAATTGAGCTTGTGATGAATATCTCTTTTGAGATACTTGTAAGAAGTCACTTCCTCTAGATTTCTATTATCATAAATACAATTTTCATAGGTGTCTTTCTTAGATTTCATAATCATGATTTTTGTCTTGTCAGTTTTAACAGTCACACCCATGTTAGAGAAAAAATATTTAAGAATTCATAATTTCTTATCGAGACTAGAAGGACGCCTTGCCATAAGAACAATATCATCGACATAAAGTATGAGGATGATAAATATCCAAGCTAAGATTGTACAGGTGCAACATGATTCTTCTAAACACCTTTCTATATTATCAATGTAAATTCCAAAAAGGGTAGATGAGAGGGGGAAGCCTTGTTTAAATCCAATATTACAATGTATATTCATTGTGCACACATCATTATTCTTAAACTTGGAAATGACCTTTTCATATAATCTTATCACAAGAACTCTCAACTCAAAAGGAACCTTAAACTCCTATAGCCTATTCCACATGTTATTTCTAGGAACTGTATCAAAAGATTTTCTAAAATCCACAAAGCAACAAAATAGGTCATAATTATTATTAGGGCATTCCTTTGCAATCATCCTAAATGTAACGAGGTGGTCTGTGGTTGAATGATTCCTTCTAAAATATGCTTGTCCTTTAGCATTCTTACCTTTCATTTCTATCCATTCATTGATCTTCTTTTCTAATATAATACCATATAAATTAGCTAAGAGAGGGTTAATCATAATAGTATAATAATTAGAGGGGCCATCTTTATCACCACTTTTGAAAATAGGAATAATGAGGCTTTTAGTCCAAGGTGTAGTAAACCCTTGCTTGACCGCTAGATTAAAGAGTTTGTGGATGTGTGGGAGGAGGACATTCCCTCCAATTTTTAATATTCCTTCTTGGTAGCCTTCAATGTCTTTGGATTTTCCATTTTATAAGCGCTTAACCTTTAAGGAATGCCAATCTTTTAAAGCAGTTATATTGTCTTCTTTTGTTTTGCAAGTTAAAATTTTCCTCAAGAATTTTTTAGGAGCCATCTTGGAGAGGTGTAGGAGATTTTCCTGCCTTTTACTTAGATAATGCATTTTTTTTTCTTTTAATTAAGGCTTTGTAGTGATTTATCTTGTCCATTTTTATCGAATATGCAGTAGCTTGCTTCATTTTTTTTCTCGCATCTTTACACTCTTGATCATACCAAGGGTTGGTTCTATTATCTCTTGTTTTAGTCGAGACTTCAATAGAGAAATTGACAATGGACGATGAGAGGGTTGTATCAAAATTATGGTAGAGATTTTATATATTATTCATACTAGATAAAGGAAACAGTTCAATTTTTAGTTCATGGAGAAAAATGTTAGATTTATTTTTATTGAAGATTAGGTGTTTTTGACGATGATAATTTTCCTCCTTGGGATATCTATGCATGGAAATATTGAGAGAACAATAATTTTAACTCTATTTAAATATTTTTATATAGAAAAATAAATAATATTTAATTAAATTTAGTTTTTTGCTCCCATAAATACTAAATTGTAGTTAGTTAGAAAGATAGATATTGTTTTTATTTTATGTAGTCAAATATCTCTTATATATTAATTATTGTTGATGTATTTGTAACTTCAGAATGTATTCACTTGTATATTTTATATATTATATTTCATTGGTCCTTGATATTCCTATCAGGAGAATAATTAATGTAATCAAGTCATGTAAAGTGATAGAGATTAACCCTCCTTTGTAAGTTGAGGGTAAAGTCCCCATAGTTGTGGGGCACTAGGGTTATTAGACTCTCCTAGAGAATTCATCCCTAGTAAGTAATTGTCAAGTCGGAAACTAGTATAAATAGAGAGTGAGCCTCTTTATTTGAGACACACACTCACCCAGCTATAGCACATAGGTGAGAGAATAGGAGCTCACACAAGTGAGAGAGAGAACAACTGTTGGAGATCATCTTTCTGTCTTTGGGTTTTACTACTTCCATTGGTTCTCATTCTATCTCTAAGGAAGTTGTAGGGTTTTTCCTTTATGGCTTCCCTAAGGATAAATCTTTGTGTCTATTGTCTCTTATGATTGATTGTTGTGCATGTTATTCTCTCAGATAAAATCCTAAGATCATATTGTCTAATTGATAAAAATATAACATGGTATGAGAGCTAACTTGAGAAGAAGACACTGGGCAGCTGCAGAAGCTAGGGATTCTTACTTTTTGGGTCTCTCTCCACAATCCATTAGGAAAATGAGGCTAGGATGACTCTCCATTGAAGGGCACATGTTTCTATCGAAGCAGAATATGATTCTGATCATTTTTAGTTTTTGATCTGTCACTACTGTAAGAAATTAGGGCTTTTCATAGAAGAGGAATTTTTGAGTGAGCCCAGAATAGGATTTATATCCTCCTCAAAATCAAAATTTAGAGACCAAGATCAAAATTTTTGGTTGGGTAAAAATCCGGGAAAGTCAAACCCTAATTTTACCCCAGGTCTGAAAAACCCTAAAATACCAAAACTGGTATTTTTAGTACATTCACTATATCTCAAGATTGGAGAAGGATCAGGAGCCGAAATGTTTACAAGATGAAGATAAATTCCTGGTGTACATTGTGTAAAAATTTCAGGCTCATATTCACTATATTCTTGGAGATATGATTCCTCCAAATGAGGGTTCTATCCTCTTCAAGGATTCATCCCTAAACAGGACACCTAGGGATACTTTCTATATCTCGGGATACAAAGGTCCAAATGAAATTTCTCAATATTTTACAAATAGGGCACGGAATTTAATTTATGTGCTAAAAGTTTCAGACCCCAGATATGAAACAGTGACACATGGCAGTCTGTACAAGTTCGCCATGCTGAACAGTCCTGAAATAAGTCACCTTGGGAAAACTATCATAAGTCCCAATTGGTGAAACCAATTATTCTAAAACCTATGGTGTTGAAAATAGGACAAACAAGGATACCTCAGTATGAAATGTCAGACACAGAGGAGTAGTAATTTCAGAGATACCGCAAAAACAATATCAGACATTCCTACAAAGGAAATTGGAAAACTAGGGCTTCCTGTTCCGAGAGCTTCCCTCCACTATTTTTAGAGAAGGAATACATTGGACAGCTCACCTTGAAGAGGCCCATATTTCTATCCAATGAGAAGTTTGAAATTCCAAGTTTTGAAAATTAGGGTTTATCTGACAAACCCTAGATCATCCAGATCCAGAACCAGGATAGACACCTCAAATTGGTAAGATCTAACCTTTTGCTATTTACATTTGAGGTTCTCATTTCAAAATGACCTATCACACCAACTTGATGAAAATCTTGGTGAAGCTGAAATATTTCAAGTATGGAAGTATAGGATTTCATTGGTTCTTGAAGAAAATGAATTGGACACCTACATAAGTGGAGAGGTTCCAGTTCCAAAGGGAGATGAGGCTAAAACATTACACAAGAA
The DNA here is from genome assembly GCA_001517045.1 of Pseudotsuga menziesii. Classification (NCBI taxonomy): domain Eukaryota; kingdom Viridiplantae; phylum Streptophyta; class Pinopsida; order Pinales; family Pinaceae; genus Pseudotsuga; species Pseudotsuga menziesii. Next base: position 259,220 of record LPNX010165205.1, read on the forward strand.
TAACTTAGTCAAGTCCAAGAGGATCATTGCTGATTCAACCAAGGATCATCTTATACCACAAGTGTCTTTCCTAACTACACCTAAATAGATGTTTGATTCCTTGACCAAGCTATTTGAAAAGAAGAAAATAAATCAGAAGATGAATTTGAGAAACCAGTTGAAGAATGTAAAGATCCAGAATGCAGAGACCATATAGTCATACTTTACAAGGGTCACTCAAATCAAAGAACAACTTGAAGCAGTGGATGAAGAAGTATATAATGCAGAAATTGTGATAAACACCTTGAATGGCCTCCTGGGATCATGGGATTCATTCATTCGAGGAATGAGTTCCAGAAGGAAGTGATTACCTTCAACAAACTCTGGGAAGAGCACACACAAGAAGAAGCTCGACTCATAATAAGAGAAGAGAAAATGGAAGCAACTGAAGATCAAGCTCTCACAATCCAAAGAATATCCCTCAAGCAATGAGGAATATGAAGGACTCAAATCTTGAAGAACCTCTTATCCATCTTAGCATTTGGATAAGAAATGGTGCTGTTATGAATGAAGAATATGATGGAGCTGAAAGAAGGAGTCTACCCACAAAATAAATAAAGATAAGTATTCAATTGTGATTTAATGATATTGTTTTGTTATGTATTTGTTTATATTTAGTTGATGTGTTATGCATGATAGAATGTTTGCATTAATGACAATATACTACTAATATGCATGTGATGGGTAAGTAGCTCATGGTGCTATACAACTCTCCATTGCTACTTATCTAGAATGAAATCTCTTTTCTGACATATTGGATTAGTGCACAATCTCAATGATGTCATGGTAGAGATGGAAGGCATCTAGAAAGTTTTCATGAGATATGGATGAATGTTGTATTGGCTAAAATAGTTGCATGATTATATATTTATGCATAATAATTTTCCATTATGAATATGCCTTATGAAAAATTTCTAACCATACAAATAATGCATTTGACTTGTAGGAAATATTGTGTACAATCACCTACAAGAAAAGAAGGATGAGACTTGTTCCGAAGAACAAGTGACGACAGTTCAAGAAATAATCCAAAATGAAAAATAGTATGATGAGAATTCAAGAGGCCTCAGACACACTCTAGTTATGTGACACTGTTGAATGCCATCATTGATGCATATTCTTCCAACTATGAAGAAGTAGCCAAGAAGAAAGGGAAGGAGAGTACCAGTTCAAGAAGAATGATGTCTAGGATGACGTATCGAGACCTGAAGGAAATTTCGTAGTGTCTTCCATATGGATATGAAATATCCACCATGTAGTAGATGGCTATATAAATTCTGACCAGCAATAGATTAATTTCACTCACAACAAATTACAATTGATCATGCAAAATTGTCAACAATGGAGACTGAAAATGGAGCTGTAACACAAAATTATATTAACTCAGTGTACAATAGCCAACCCTGTAATAACATAGGTTGCTGAATATATAGAATACATCAATAGGTCGAATGCATAAGGAGGCATCCAAAGCTAGCATAAAGCAGGCTTACCCAAAATAGGCAAATCCCCCATAGGTGTAAAAGCTGATCCCAAATCTGTCATGAGGCTCACGAATTGGCAAGGGCGCATGGGCAATATAATGAGTGGTGGAATGGCATCTCATACATGCTTTTTCATGGAGGAAAGAGTGGAGGAGGAAGAGGTAAGAAAGCTGATTCACCTCACCTAGTCTTGCTTTCCTATGTGCCTTAAAACACTGAAAAAGCAGGGAATAAAGCAGAAAAAGTAGATAGGCACCTAGGAGGC
>LPNX010165205.1:265299-309807 GCA_001517045.1 Pseudotsuga menziesii
AGTTTCTGAATATATAGAATACATCAATAGGTTGAATGCATAAGGAGGCATCCAAAGCTAGCATAAAGCAGGCTTAGCCAAAATAGGCAAATCCCCCACAGGTGTAAAAGCTGATCCCAAATCTGTCATGAGGCTCACGAATTGGCAAGGGAGCATGGGCAAGCTAATATGTGGTGGAATGGTAGCTCATACATGATTTTGCATGGAGGAAAGAGTGGAGGAGGAAGAGGCAACAAAGCTAATTCACCTCACCTAGTCTTGCTTTCCTATGTGCCTTAAAACACTGAAAAAGCAGGGAATAAAGCAGAAAAAGCAGATAGGCGCCTAGGAGGCCAGGAATAAATTAGATTTGATTCCTAAGGATTTCCCAAGTGCTACATGAGTCAAAGATGGCAAGTTTGACCTCTATGGATAGGCAATTAGCAACTTGCACATGTTGGGACTCATGGACTAGGCAAATAAGACAAAAATAAATGAATTAATGTCTAAGTGGGTAAATACTAGGGTTGATTATTCTAACAATGGCAACATCATGGGATACAAGAAAAGATTCGTAGCAAGAGGATTCTCACAGAAAGAAGGCATAGACTATGAAGAGACATTTGTAGCCACTAGAAGTTAAGACACATGACAGCCAAACTCATGTGTGCAAATTAAAGAAGGCCTTGTACGAGCTCATAAGACACCCATGGGATAACACATACATGAGGAGCTTGAAGATATTAACCTTTGCTACAAGTTTTAATATGAAAGCCTATAGAGGATGACAAGCTCACAGATGGGTGCAAGAAGAATAGGTTCAAGATAGAGGATCTCGGTATCTAGTGACCCTAGATGGATAGATAGAATATTAGTAGCATAGGAAGCTACTTGTCACTCCAGTACATAATGTTTTAATATATAGAGTGTGAAAGGAGGAGGGAGAATGATGCTCCACTTCAAAGGGAGTGATTGCATAAGATCCTAAGGTTAGACATGATACGACAGGATGGACAGCTTACTGATGGCTCGAGGCTTTACTAAGAGTAAAGTGGATTCCAACCTTACTTCAAGGGTGAAGGTGGAAGACCAGTGATGCTCCTTTTATATGTCAATGACCTATTCCTGATAGGAAAAGAAGAAATAATTAAAGATCAAAGATAGATACTTGATCCCAAGTTCGATATGAAGGACTTGAGTATGATGCACTACTTTCTAGGCATAGAGGTGTGGCAGAATGCATATGGACAGGGGAAGTATGCAGTGGAGATCTTGAAATGGACTGCAAGGCCATGGCCACACCTATGGCATCGGACATGAAGCTATTGAGTGATGATTCATCAGATTCAGTTGATGCCACAATGTATCGTCAGATGATTGGGTCCTTGATGTACCTAACAAACACAAGACCAGATATTTTCTTTGCTGTGAACAAATTGAGCCAGTTCCTGACAGATCCGAGACATGTTCACCTGATTGATACAAAGCATATTTTGAGGTACTTGAAGGGTACAGTTGATTATGGGCTCAAGTATGAAGCGAATCAGAATATTAACCTAGAAGGTTATGTGGATTCGGATTGGGCAGGAAGTGCCATTGATAAGAAGAGCACATCGAGGTGTTTCTTTAGTATGAGATTAGGTGTGATCTGTTGGTTTAGCAGGAAGGAGTCCTGCATGGATTTGAGTACATCCGAGGAAAAATATGTTGCCAATTTCTCAACTACTTGGGAGAGAGGAGCAGTGAATCTCCAGTTTGTGATCCAGATTGATATCTCTCGAAAGAGGGAGCTCTAGCATAATCGATGAGACATGTTTCCTGAGCATAAAATATTGTCGAAGCTCATACGTTGCTTAGACGTAAATGGTCATGTAGGTTGTTTTTGGATGTAACCATTCCTGTGAAGCTCACAGGTTATCCTTGGATGTAATCAGCTCTAATGTGATTCTATGCTAGAAATGGCCAAAGTGAAGTTTGAGTACTTCAAGGAGAATATTCATGTTCTCTAGATCGAGGTTCCCTCCAAGGGGAAGTGATGAGTTAGTGAGCCCTTCCGACATGGTGGAAGGCTAGGCCTCCCATGGTCAGATGTAAGTGCTATGACTTTTTGACATGGTGGTAGGATTGGTTCCTCCCATGGTCAGATGTAAGTGATGTTCCCCTCTGACATGGTGGTAGGATTGGTTCCTCCCATGGTCAGATGTAAGTGTTGTGCCTTTCTGATATGGTGGTAGGATTGGTTCCTCCCATGGTCAGATGTAAGTCTTGTGCCTTTCTGACATGTCAGTAGGATTGGTTCCTCTCATGGTCAAATGTAAGTGTTGTGCCCCTTTGACATGGTGGTAGGATTGGTTCCTCCCAGGGTCAGATATAAGTGTAGAGAACTACATCCAGCATGAAAAAGGGTTGGATCTATATAAGTAAATCCAACATGAAAAATGGTTGGCTTTGTAGTGGACTACATCTAGTATGAAAAAAGACTGGCTCTGTAGAGGTACATCCAGCATGAAAAAGGGTTGGCTCTGTAGAGGCCTACATCCAGTATGAAAAAGGACTGGATCTATAGAGACACATCTAGTATGAAAAAAGACTAGCTCTGTGAAGGTACATCTAGCATTAAAAAGGTTTGGCTCTATAGAGGCCTACATCCAATATGAAAAAGGACTGGCTCTGTAGAGACACATCCTATATAAAAAAGGACTGGGTCTATGAAGGTACATCTAGCATGAAAAAGGATTGGTTCTGTAGAGTCCTACATCCAGTATGAAAAGGGGCTGGCTCTATAGAGACACATATAGTATGAAAAAGGACTGGCTCTATGAAGTTACATCCAGCATGAAAAAGGGCTAGCTCTGTAGAGGCCTACATCCAATTCGAAAAAGGACTGGCTCTATAGAGACACATCTAGTATGAAAAAGGACTGGATCTGTGAAGTTACATCCAGCATGAAAAAGGGTTGGCTCTGTCGATGAATACCTACATGGAGGCTAGGCTTACAACCATCATGAAAAATGGTTGGCTCTATAGAACTTCCTGTGATGAGAAGAATTGAGAGATAACACCATTTGATCAAGATAGCGAAAGCAATGATGATGATCTAGTGATTATCCAACTTTGATGATGATCCAGTGACGATCTAGCTTTGATGACGATCCAGTGACGAAGACTTGTGCTAATGAATTGTGTCAAGAGAATAAATTCCTAGTTAAGAGGGAGTGTTGATGTATTTGTAACTTCGGAATGTATTCACTTGTATATTTTATATATTTTATTTCATTGGTCCCCAATGTTCCTATCGGGATAATCATTAATGTAATCAAGTCATGTAAAGTCATAGATATTAACCCTCCTTTGTAAGTCGAGGGTAAAGTCCCCATAGTTGTGGGGCACTAGGGTTATTAGACTCTACTAGAGAAGTCGACCCTAGTAAGTAATTGTCAAGTCTGAAACTAGTATAAATAGAGAGTGAGCCTCTCTATTTGAGACACACACTCACCCAGCTATACCGCATAGGCGAGAGAAGAGGAAATCACACAAGTAAAAGAGAGAAAAGCTGTTGGAGATCATATTTTTGTCTTTGGGTTTTACTGTTTCCATTGGTTCTTATTCTATCTCTGAGGAAGTTACAGGGTTTTTCCTTTATTGTTTCCCCGAGGATAAATCTTTGTGTCTATTTTCTCTTGTCATTGATTGTTGTGCATGTTATTCTCTCAGATAAGATCCTAAGATCAGATTGTCTAATTAATAAAAATCTAACAATTATGAATCTTTTATATAAATTTATACAATACATAATAAATAAATATTGATTATTAGTTAGTCTATAGATAGATAGACATTGATTATTATTTTTATTTCAAGTAGTTTTTAAAGTTAGTTACATAGATATTAATAATTTTTTTTATTTTAAATAGATTATTAGTTAGTAATTAATATTTTTATTTTAAATAGGTTATTAGTTAGTTGGTTAGTTAATTATTGATTACTATTTTTATTTTAAATAGTTTATTAGTTATATATTGATTATTATATTCATGTGAAAACAATTTTTTTTTATAAAAATGATATAAAATAATAATAGTTAATGTTTATTTTTAGTATTATTGTAATTCTATTTTTTTTAGTTTTACATTTTATTAAATATATAAAAAATAGTTGTGCATTTATAAAATTTTTAAATAAATTATTATATAAATGCACAAAATTTACCACCATATTATTCATTGTGTCTACATAAGAATCTAAAACTTTCATTAATATTTCAAGCCCTCATCTCTTAACTCTACACTAACCATACATACTTGTCAAGTAATATTAATTGGGAAATATAGGTTGACTTTCACTAACACATTTAACTTAGTGTGACATGGCATATTTGTAGTGTGATGTGTTTTTTTATATATTTTTGTTAGGATTCCCATTTTAGACCCCAAATTTCCTCTAATCCATCATCGTGAGATATAAAAGATCAATGTATGATAAGGGTTCATAAGACATGTATTTGCAATTTGTTGGTTTTTCCAATTTTGGCAAGGTTCACCAAACCAATGGCCACCCAACTCCTTTATAACCAAATTTCCATTGAAATTTCTGGTGAGTAGTGGGATGCCTCTTAACATATTAAGGTTGATAAATCAAGTAGAGGCATGAAATGAGGAAAGAGGTGGAAGCTCCGATTTCTATCAACTATCAGGGGTTGTATTCAATCCTCTCTTTCAATAGCAATAGTGGGAAAGCATATTTTTTTAATATCAACACAATTATTGCATGGAAGACAGAAAAATACTTACATGGAATAATGCATTGGTTTTTCCAAAAATATTGATGAATCCTTAAGATACGTTGTGTTTGAATAGAAACTATGTAGATCTAATAAAAACCTGGGCAGTTTAACAGGGTTGTGTGACTTTGGAAAATGAATACAGGTCCGGACATATGCTTTTTTGTGAACACGGTGAGCTAGTTCCTCATGTATCTGAGACATGTTCACCTGGTTGCAAATCATGTAGTGAGGCATTTAAAAGGTATAGTTGAGTATGGGCTCAAGTATGATATGAATCAAAAGACTAACCTGCACGGTTATGTTGATTTGGATTGGGTAGGAAACACCACTGAGAGGAAGAGCACCTTGGGTTGCTTCTTCAGTTTGAAATCTAGTATGATCTACTGGTTTTTTAGGATGCAGTCCTGCATGGCGTTGAGTACAACCAAGGAAGAATATTTAGCCACTTGCTTGCCTAGTTGTGAGGTAGTATGTATTTTGGAAGCTACTATCTGATTTGATTGACCTTACTTTCATTTTTTGTATGATACAGAGAGGAGAAATGAATCTCCAGTATGTGATCCAGATAGAGCCCCCTCGAAAGAGGGAGTGATGAATTATAGCATAGATGGAGATATAGGTTATCTGAGTGTAGAAATATTGGCAAGGTTCGTAGGTTACTCATATGTAATTAGTCCTGTAGGTTGTCCTTGGATGTAATCAGTCGTGGAAAATCTCGTAGGTTATCCTTAGACGTAATTGGTCCTGATTTGATTCTATGCTAGAAATAACCAAAGTGAAGTTCGATTACTTTAGAGAAAGACTTGGTGTAACCCAGAATGAGACCTATCAAAAGAGGGAGTGATTAGTTCTAGCATAGCTGGAGAGACAGGTTTCATGTGCGTAAAATCTTAGTGAAGATCATAGGTTGCTCAAATGTAATCAGTCATCTATGTTTTCCTTGGATGTAATCAATCGTGGTGAAGCTCGCAGGTTATCCTTGGACATAATCAATCCTAATATATTTATATGCTAGAAATAAGGAGAGACCAAAAAATGCATATGCATGATATCTCGCATGGGTAACGAAACAGGTTGTCCAAGTGGGAAAAATCTCAGTGAAGCAGGATGCTCAAACGTAATCAGTCCTGTAGGTTTTTTTAGTGTAAATACAAGTCCTCGTGTGATACATAGGTTACTCATACATAATCAGTCCTGAGACAGGTTATTCGAGTGTAAATATGATCCCTAGCATGGTACATAGGTTACTCGAATGTAATAAGTCTTGTGGGTTGTCTGAGTGTAAAAATGAGACCTAGCGTGGTATGCAGGTTACTCAGATGTAATAATCCCCGATGTTTATATGAACAGAAAAGGTCCTAGATGCAAATCCTTGAGGTTGAATTAGAACGTAAAAGGTCTTGATGTAGCAAGTTGTTTGGTCGTAATCAGTCCTTATATATCCATATATGTGTGTTCCCATGTTGATATGATAAGGTCACGAAGCATGAGAGGTGCACCTAGGCGGTTCTCCTTTACTGGTAGAATGTAGGTTGACCATGGAGAGATGTAATGCACTGAGTATGCTCCTAGAAGTTTCTCACATAGTGGTAGATGCAATATTGTCTTGGTGACATCCTGACATGTTCCTATGTTGATAGAATGAAGGTGGTATGCATCTAGGCTACGATATGTGTTCTTTAATTTTTTTGTGTAGGACAAAAGAGATGACTTGGATACAAAAAGATAAAGGTAGGAAATGTAGGTTATTGTCATGCCAATGTAAAGAAGGTCCTAGATTGTACCTACGCGATGATGACAAGATGATGGTATGAAACATAGGTTATTAGAGTGTTAATGTAAAGAATCTCATGGGATATACCTACACGATGATATGATACGATGAGAATATGGTAGGATACACATGTTATTGTAATTGTAATGTAAATAATGGTCCTGGTATATACCTACGTGATGGCTTGCTTGTGGATATGATGAACACCTAGATGAGGTATAGGCTTACATCCAACATGAAAAATGGTTGGCTCTGTAGAAACTTACTATGACGAATAGATATGACATATTGGACAATATGAGGACAATGGCAGCAATGACGATTATGAATCAATGACAATTACTAGATGTGTTGATGACTGTGGTGAGAGAATACCTTCCTAGTTAAGAGGGAGTGTTTTTGGAATTCTAACTTCGGAAGATATTCTGACTTATTTTACTATTATATATTGTTGTACCCCCATCAGGGATATGTGTTCCTCCTTTGGGGATGTCATCATTGTGTATGGTCACTAAGGTAAACCCTCCATTGTAATTCGGGGAAATAGTCCCCAGGTTAAGTAAAGGAAAATGTATTTATGTGTGTTCTTAGGTAGTTCAGCCCCACAAGTAACCTTGCTGACCTAGTGGTTGAGTTAACAACTCAACGGAAGAATATAATTAGGGAGGTGCCCTCCTCATCTGTCACACACTTCACTTGCTCTCTCATGTGCGCTTTAGGAGAAAGATAAAGAGGAGGGACATAGAGCTGCTGCAGACATATTGTTCTTGGTTTATTGTATCTTATCATCTTATCTTTGTGACAAAACTATTCTGAGTAAGTTTGTGGGGTTTTCTCCTTTATGGTTTCCCCGATTAAAATATATGTCTTGTCTATCCTTGATGTATTGTTGTTCTTGTTATTCTTTTAGATAAAGATCCTAACTAAAATAAATTATAAAAACTAACAGTAATAATATTTAGAGTTAAATTGTGATCGAGGTGTTGACGACCCCTCATATTAACATTTATTCTATTTGTCCTGGTGATGAAAAAATTCATTGTTGTTTTTCAATAATATTCATAGAGTATGGTGAATTTCTATGTATTGTGATAGTTAGAGTGAGGTACCAAACTATCACCAAAATAGGGCTTGTTATGTGATGATTTATTAAGATTTATATTCTATTTAGTATTTTTTGTAAATGTTTTCCTATTACTATATATGGCTATATACTTTATCAAAAAATTCGCTAAGACTTCACAATATTTTATAATTTAGTAAAAGATTCTCCAAGCCTTTACAAGGTATTATAATTTAGTGAAAGATTCGCCAAGATTTTACAAGCTTTTATAATTAGTGAAAGATTAGCCAAGATTTTACAAGATTATACAACTCAATGAGAGATTTTCCAAAAAATTATATATACATAGTATAATATTGATAAAATAGCCTTCATATTTTCCTATATATCATAGGGATTCTCCCATTTATTATACATAGAAATTTAGGGGGGGTTATTAAAATCATCCTTGCCTGGGATATCACACAATGCACAAGGGGGAGTCGGATGAGGTTTAGTCGTTGCTTTGGCAACCTTTCCCCCAACCTTCTTTGGAGGAGGACGGGTAGGCTTGGAGACCAGAGAAGTCTTTGATGGACCAGAAGGTGGGTGTTACATCATCTCAATGGGTTGGATAGGAGTCAACACAACCTGGGGAGTCAGGGGTGGGGTGGGTGGATCGAGGTACCACATAGGAATTCCCAGCATAAAATTTGGTAGGTTTAGAGTAGCCATGACAGGCTTGATCATGATGTAGGATGGTGGAAACATGAAGGGAATTGTGTGGATCATGAATGAACCCTAATAGTTCCCGAGTGACTGATGTTGAGGTTGTGACTGAGGTTGTGATGTGGTCAGAATGGTACTCGATGTGATAGTAGACAAATTCGATACTTCAGTCGTCGTAGGTGGAGGTGGTAAGGACAAAAGGGTGTCTATCATAGGATTGTTGGTGAACAGGCTTGGGCCAACAACGATAAAGATGGAATAGACACACTGTCGATGGTGGAGCTGATAGTTGGAAGGACGTGTTCCAGCGTGGCCGACCCCTTAGGCTCGTAGTATATCAATTGGTCGATAGTCACAATTTTCCCATCATGAGGGAACATTAGTAGTCGAAATATGGTAGAGGCCACGACTCGCATGGAATACATGTAGCTATGTCCTAGGAGGAGGTTATAGTCAAGTTGGGAGTTGATAACTTCAATGTTAGTTAACATCGTTTTACCAGCTATCTCAACAAGAATGTTTGTTAGAATCCCCTATGGCTGAGTGGAGTGAACATAGTAAGCGTGGAGAGCAGTGGTAGAAGGTTGAAGGGTAGGGGACCTGTGTTTCTACCAAATGGTGGTTGACATGACGTAGGTGGAGGCCCCTTCATCAATAATGCATCGATGGATGACCAAATTCCAAATGGATATTGGAACTTGGAAGGTGATGATGGACAACATCCTAGGTTCTCCTTGATCCAAGCCGAAGATGGTCAACCTAGAATCAGAGGGATCAACGACACCTAGCACAGACAACAACGATTTATGCTCTGTTGGGAAAGTTTTAAGAACTTCCAAAGTGGACATGGTTGTAGGAGATTGGGCCAAGTCATCACTATGTTGTAGTTGAGTGCAGCTCTGGTAGTAGCATTGTTTGCAACACGACGCATAGGAAACCATGGGGCTCGGGCCGCCCCATCTGCGGGGGTTCTTCATAAGTGGAGAGACATTTCAGCACTGGTAGAGGTAAACATCATTGATGGGTCAATAGTTTCTATGGTGGACCCATATTGGTTCTATTGAGTCTGAAGGTTGAATTCAGACGACAAATTCATGAGGTGATGGACACCAGCCTCAGCAGGTGGGACTGCCATGGGAGTTGCGGGAGTAAGTGTTTCCATGGGTTGGGTTGTAACCATCACTTGGTGTGGTAGGGGATTTTGGAGCACCATAGGTGGAGGACTTGGTGGTGTTAGGTTTGGCTAAGCTAGATCAGCCATTTTCGGATCATGTTGGTTGTCATTCTAGAGAAGTTGTTGGGCACGAGCCATGTGAGGACATAGATAAGTGTAATGACCGTAGGTGTTGCAGATAGCACATGGATGGTTGGTACATAAATTTGGGTTCTTCCCCAGCCGATTGGGGCACTGGGTATTTTGTTCAGGAGGGTCAACAGAGTTATTGTTTGGAGGGTTAGCCTATTGGCTACCTCCTTGGGGCTAATTATTGCCTTGGTTTTTTCCTCGCTTGTTCTTTCCCTACCCTTGTTGGTTATTGGGGGCAGGTTGGTTAGGAAGGTTTTGCTGAGCATAAACCTGTCCCATAGAGACTGGAGGAGTTGGGGTCAGAGCTAGAGTGGGTTTCACAGGTGGTGCATAATAGATCGGGTGAGCTAGAGGGGCTGCAAACTCAATTGCTTGGCCAAAACAAGTCGTTCCATAGATGTGATGAGTTGGTGCAGGAGGTGCGTAGGTGGGAGTGGCTCTAGACTGAGCCATCATATGTGAGTAATTAGGGGCATAAATAGGTTGGGTGACATGATGGGTGTTACCTGGGGGTGGTTTCATCATGGGAGAGGCCACATAGAACTGAGGGTGATGCATGATAGAGCTGATGACTCCATCAACAACATGAGATTCCCCCAATGTATCATGAAGAGAGGTGCTAGCTCGGGGAGCATCGGGTATGATGGTATATAAATAACCAGACTAGGCATAGATCAAGCCGAACTGTTGAGCCTTCAAGACAACTTCCTCCTCAGTTTGGGGTTGCTCAGATGCAATGTATTTGGCTATGGGGGGAGTAAGGTTTTTAGAAACCAATCAAAGAAGATCCTATCATCCAATTGGATCTTGCACAAGCTACATCGACATTACCACTCGTGGATGTGATCCATGATGTGGGTAGTTTTGGTTTGGCGATAGGATAAAAGGATCTCCACTCCCTTGTAATATCGGACGGGTAGCTAAAAGTATTGAAGGAACGTTGAGGCAAGTGAGGAGAAATCGGGGTAAGTGGCATGAGGTAGCTCGATGTACCATTTGGTCACATCACCTGTAAGTGTGTGTTGGAACAATCTCAATCTAACAGAGCCATTCATGATGTTGTTTGATGAACACCACAAGTGTAAATACATGATGTGGTTCTCGGGATCCTCTCCTTCCTTGCCCTCAAACTTTGGGATGTCTGAGGGAATTTTTGTAGGCATGGGATTCCAGTGTGGTTGATGACTGATGGGGTCATTTGTTAACCTTTCCAAATATACCATGTAAATACTAGCCATGAAAGGTAGGCTAGAGGCAAGGTTGGCTCGAGATGGACCGACAATGGTGCTGGTGTTTGTAGGAACATAGTTCCTGTTGGCCTGGGAAAGGAGTATAGGAAATAAAAATTGTGCACACAACTGAAGAAGATATACCGCATGTGCGATAGAGGCAATGGAAGATCACGAAGGTACCAGAGGATCCACGAAGGAAGATCAGAGAGCTACACGATGTAGGAAAGGAAAGTGCATAAAGCATGCAGATAATAAACTTCCAGAAAGTGACAGGGCGGTCATGGGTGTAGAAGTCGGCTTAAGTCGTCGGATGCCACATGAGTGGAAGCATGCTATAATAAATGCCATTAGTGCCTCGTGTCGAGTCATGATCACCACAGCTGTAGCTTGGGGGGCGGCTGATGGTGACAGTTAACAGACTGCCTGTAAGCAGTCGACCCGGTGCGGTCATGTAAAATAATATAAATAGGAGAGATTTAATAGTTAGAAGGTTGTTTTTTGTTAGTCGTAATTATAGACTAGGTTTGATAGATGAGAGTTGTATACATTTGCAGAGAACAAATCTAAGAGAAAGATAATCAGGAATATGTAGGGGGTAGTTAGAATAGTGCAATAAGGAAGCTCTGCTAGAGTGGTGCAGATGCTAGGAAAGTCGATCCAGGCAATGTGCGGATCTGTAGGTAGGAGCAGTAGATTAGGAGAAATAAGATAGAGAGCATGAGAACTATGAGTCTAAACTCAAAGACATATCTCAAGATCAGTCTGCATCCCGTAGACTGCAAGGTGCTATATCCTTTATCATGCCATATGAAGAGCACCTTGGTGGATTTTCCTAGATGGGTTTCCACGTTATTTCTTGCATCTAAATGAATGATTGATGTGGTGAGTGTTTATGTGATTGATTACTAGTTTCTTTCTATATAATGTTAAATGTTGTTCAGTCTCTGTTAGTTTCTTGCATTTGGTAAATGGATGAACATAATACCTTGTTGAATTGAAACTGTATAAATTTATATCACTATGTATAATTCCTGTTATGAATCCCAATTTAAGTCATAGAGCCGATTGATGTGAATCAGCTGCGTCGCACGATTTGCGCCATCTGCGAGGTGGAAAGGAAAGTCAGGTCATGCGTGATGACATACAGTTGTGCTCGGTCACGCAGAACCGACTCCTCCGTCCATCTGCCCTGCTACCTTCCTTGATCTCCTTGGCTACAAGCCAAGGGACTATAATTCCCCGACAATCGTGGAAACATGGTTCCGGTGGTTACCCATCTATGAGATATCTCGGGTGAGACTGTGCCTGCTTCGCAGGTGTTGCCGATGGGGCTTTCTCTATTAGGCCGGTATCTCGGGTAGTTGTTGGATCAGCGGGCTGTGCAGGACCTGGGTTGTGTGAGTGGGGAAAAGTGGCCAACAAATGGTTCGATTATCGGGACCATATTGATTAAATCGGGGGGATGTTACGACACCCAATGAAGGAGGAGATAGAAGATTGGCTGAATGCTAAAATGCTGATGTTAGCGCAAGAAAAGGCTGATGAAAGATGGGCAAGTGCAAGGAAATGGATATGGGGACTTTCATAGTGGTTGAGTCATGCAGTTTGTGGAGCAGATATGTTTTATAAGAGCTAGGAGTAATATGGAAGGTAGTAAGAAGAGATGTTCCTGGGAATTTTTGAGGATGAGTTAGGCAATGGATTCTTGAGAAGTGGAAGGAGGTTCCAGTCAGGAAAGAGTAGAAAGGTAACAGGAGGTAGGAGGGCCTATATCTTGCCTAGGGAGGGTGAATATGGATGTGATTCATACCTAGATGAAGGATCCTGCAACGAAGAGGAGAAGTATAGCCCGATTTTTGAGAGAGAAGAATCGGGAGGGTCTACAGAATCACCAAGAATAGGACATGACTATAGTATTCCAGAGATATCACCTAAAGAAAGACATAGAAATTCCTCACCTGAACCCTTTGTGAACACTAGCAGTCCTAGTGTTGGGACTGGTGTGCAAGAAAGCCCATCAATGATCCCTGTAAGCCCTATAAACTTAGGAAGTCCAATGAACAATCCCAGCGCCACCCTAATGGTGGGGACAAATGTTAGACTACCCACCTTTAATGGGAATGGAACAGAAGACCCAGAAAAACATTGGTTTCTTTGTGAAGTCCTTTGGATGGTATGCTTAGTACATAATGCCGATATAAAGAAGGCACAAATGATCACGACCTTAAGGGGTCACGCCTTGGATTGGTTCATGAAATTTTGTGCTACACCAGCAGGAAACCCATAGAAGACTCTTGAGGAGATTTGGCAGGCAATGCTCTCGGAGTATCGGAAGCCCCAATCGGAGTCCCAATGTATTACCGAGATCAAGGAAATTAAGCAAGCTCCAACAGAAACGGTATGGGACTTCGACTAGCAGTTCAAAATGCTGATGGCCAAGGTTAGTTTCTAGATGTTGGACATAGAACATAAAGAGTGGTTTATTATTGTGCTACTACCACATATAAGAGGACCACTCATGTAGCAAAATATCGCAATGCAGACAGAGGCATTGGAGTTAGAAATGAAGCTAGAGACTTCGCCCATAGGGGACGGTGCCACAGGAATGATACAGATTTAGTCTCAGTTGGTTAATCTAACTATTCAACTCCAAGATATGAAAAGGGGAAAAGAAGCACACGAATACCTCTGGTGTACCTGATGTTGGACCAATGGACAAAATTTTTAAAGCCAGGTGTTCACATCACATTCGAGCACAGTAAAGCACATACACAACCATCAAAGACAAGTACCTTAGGAAGGGACATCCAATCCAATGTTGTATTATCTTTGGTAATTATTTATACATTATGAGATAGGTTGGAGCGGTTGTACCCGCTCCAACTACTCATTTGTTAATATCTATTTATCCTTTAAACTATATAATTACATGATGAAATTTAGGAGGTAAGTGGCCCCCTCTACATCTCCCCCACAAAAAAACCTTTTCTTCATCCCGAAGAGAACAAAGAAATATGCATCAACATCCTGGGTCTCTGCTACTGCTGAGTAGTTCTCACTATGCATCAACCATGAATACCGGTCTACATAGGTAACTCAGCCGCAATAGCCGCCAGCTTGATAGGAAAACACACATGTACAAGGTTCTACTGTGACTGGTTACTCTTCAGCCTCCATCTTCAATATGGCAGTAGCCCATGGAAGTCTCATCCTCTCACAATAGCGAGAAACCATATTGTTCCACAACCAGGTCTTTTGGTTTAAATCCTCACAATGGCTCATCTGACCAGCATCTCCATCAGTTCAGGCATGCAGGGCCTTTTGGCTCTTTGACTTTCTATGCCATTTCTGTGTCTTCTGGCTTTTCGAGGTCACAACTCAGGAACAATTTCAGCATTTTGATAATGAGGGGTACATTGTCATCATGTCTCGTTGGAGTGATTTGCTGTGTAGGTGAATGATATCTTCTTGAATTTCATCATTGTCATCTTCTTCTATCGTGAGAGTTTAAATTTCCTGCAAGCTTGTATGCTTCTTACTCGTGTGCATGGTCTTAGTCGTGATCAACTACTTGTTTGAATGACTTAACATGACTCAACTTACAGTGGTTGGCAAGAGTCCAACTAGATTTACATAATATGGAGGGATTTCCTGCCTCACAAGAGACTCAAGTTTAACCCCCTCTTGACTTCAAAATATTTAAAGACGAGTCACATCACTATAATGACTCGATCATCACAATTACATGTTTTTTTTTATATAGAGAGAACTAAATTAGTAAGAGAAATCGAGGAAGTTGATTTATTAGGGTTTACCATCTCTTAAGGTTTACCACCTTTACTAGATTTAAATAATAAATCCATAAAAAAAAATGAATGTATACTTATTTAGGTTTAAAAAATAAAAATAGAATTGGCAGAGACGAAGAGAATTGCAAGAACAAGAGCCTTGATAATTTCTCGTGTTATTTTGGTGTTGGTCTCAGCTTTCTAGAGTAGTGCGTCCATGAAATATTTAACTTGAGGCTCTTCATCTTTCTGGAAATTTGAGGCCATGGCCTTGCGGTGAGAAACGTGGTCGTGGATTATTTTCTCAATGAATTCATCGAATGCTTTATGGCTTTTCTTCATGTGCCACTTGATACCTTGCAAATCCAGCCAATCAAGATAAGGAAGAACGTCTCTAATCTTAAAAGCTCCCACCATGGTTATGAGCTCTAATGAAAAATCATGAAAACATTTGAAATCGCCACCCAAATCATTGTTAGTAAATGTCCTCTCCAGCATTCGCCAAACTATGTTGGAGGTAAGACTAGTGATGGCCTTGCTCACATTCATGGTTGTTCTTCTGCTCTCACTCTCTTTCCAAATTGAATTGATCATCGAAGACACCTCTTCCTCTCTGACGTGCTTGAAGGACTCGACTCATTTGGGAGTCAGCAACTCTAAAATGCATATTTTTCTCATTTATCTCCAATGATCTCCATACTGAGCGAAGACTATATCATTAGACTGTAAAACATATATTTCCCCGTGGCAGTTGAAGGACAGCTGGAAAAGATCAAATCATGAATTTTGAGAAAGTGTTTGGCCATTTCAGAAGAAGAAACGACCACGGTAGGGACAAAGCCTTATTTATTTTTGCTGGTTTTTCTCTCATCTCATGATTTCTTGCAGTTAGGTTTGAACTGTCTCCATCTACTGCTGCTATCACCCAGACCAAATAGAGAATGGCAACAACGCCAGATGTTGAAAGCCAGGCTTTCGCATCACATTCAAGCATAGTAAAGCACATACACAACCATTAAAGACAAGTAACTTGGGAAGGGATGCCGAATCCGATATTGTATTATCTTTGGTAATTATTTATACATTATGAGATAGGTTGGAGCGGTTGTACCTGCTCCAACTACTCATTTGTTAATATCTATTTATCCTTTAAACTATATAATTACATGATGACATTTAGGAGGTAAGTGCCCCCCTCTACACATACCAAAGATGAATGCCCGACATATATGAACTACGTCTCATCCAGTGGGCCAAACCCATTGAACAGCCAAGGATTACCTTGGTGTAATATATGCCAAACAAGAGGACACCAGGATGTTGATTGCCTATTCATGCACAAGACGGTTCGCACACCAACCAGTCTATATTGTAAATTTTGTAAATCTATAGGCCATGATGAAAAGGATTATAGGGCCTTCAAACTCATGAAGGAGAAAATGGTAGATGCATATTTGATGAATATGGAAGAGAAAGTAAATATTGAACAGACCCCACCTCAGTTCCAGGCTCCTCCCTAGTTTCAAGGTGCACCTCAATTCCCATCTCTGCAGTAGTTTCAGATGGCACCACAGTTTCAGAATATGGCCCCGTATAACTTATACCAATAGCAGTAATAGCAACCATAATACATGTTACAACCACCTCAAAGGGGGGGCAGCAATTATAGGGGTCAGGGAGGAGGAGGATTTGGCTGGGGTAGAGGGCCAGTTATATGTTACAATTGTGGAGTACTGGGGCATTACGCTAGGGACTACACAAAACCTAAGAGGACTTGCTTGTATTATAGGTAGGATCACAATGTGGATCAATTCCCACAGCTCATCACTCGATGGAAATCCCGGAGGCTTGGACCAGCCAACCTGGTACCAAACACTGCACCAAATCCCACGTCGAATGTTCCCAACCCAAACACCAATATCAATATATAGATGATAGTCTCCAAACCATGGGAACCCAATGTGGCAGTGGTCACTAGGGGAGGTGATACAATAGGTGCAGACCAAGCTACGCAAACAGACCTTGTGACGCACGTGCAACCCCAGGTGCGGCCTGCCGCAAAGAAGAAAGAACCAATTGACAGTTAAGAACAAAAGTGCATATTCATGGATGTGTGTCTAGAGTTCATCGGTGCAGAACAACCATCTACCTCAGGCCAAGTACAAGATATGCCTAAAATATTCTAGAATATATTTGAACAATGAAGTACGGACAAAATTGCATATAAGGTTAGTAAACTTAAACCCTTCTTGTCAAGTTGTTTAGCACTAATCAAGGATAAAGAAGTGATTGCAGAACTGGAAGCACTCATCGAAACACTTCTGGAGGGAAACCCTCCACCAAAGAAGGTTAACAGTATCAAGACCAAGTAAAGATAGGATGCAAACTTAGGATGACCATGCAAATTGGTGATTATTATATGGTTTGTGCCAGAAATTGTTTCCAGACTACAAAGAAACAAGCCAACACAATCTCAAATATTCAATCAAACAAAACTAGGTTTTAGGGTTTTGAAAGGTTTTTCTGGTTGTAAATTTTGGTGACAAAAGGGAATACATTCATAAGACAGATAGGAACTAAATCACAAGTAAAGAAGAATAGAGATGCATAATATAATAACCATGTATCCAACAGAACATAACATTGAAGTTCATCCACAACAGGCAAGCACCACAAGCATAGAAACCATAAACCAGCAATGAAATTACCAATTGTGTAGCTAAACAAGCTATAAATGAAGCCAAAGAATAGAATGAAGGGTAAAATGGAGCATATATTTCATAATCAGTTCATCAAATACACATGAGAGTCCATTACTTAGCTTATCAACAAGTCAGGAGACCTCCTCTAGCCAGCCAAAAGGTAGAACCCCTCTTCTGTCCCCTTGTCCCTCTTTTATAATTACAAAGAAGTAGTTCTATATTCCCTTCATTAGGTTGAAATTGAAACTTGCCAGCAGTTACATTAACTAACTTTCAACTAATTGACTAAAAATAGCAAAATCAGATTCCTCGCAAATATGGTGAATATTTGAAGAATAGGTGTCAACGAAGCTTCCATATCTCTCAATTAGTGACACCTGTGTAAACACTGAGAGAGGTTTTTGTGAATGGGTCCATGATGGACCAAAACCTCTCATATTTTTTAAAAATTCATCTCCAATAAATCATAATATTCCCCGCAAGATGAACACTAAAACAGGAAAATATTAAATATTTAAAAACCCTGAAAAATAGGCTGCAAAGATTAAACTGAATATTTCAAACCTTGACAGCTGTTGCAAAACTGAGAGAGGTTTTTGTAAATGGGTATCTTATGAACAAAAATTTCTTTTTGTTTTCTAAAATTACTCTCCATCAGCTCGTGGTCTGCATTCAATTTCAATAACCCAAAACAGGAAAAACAGAGCATAATTCTCAATAATCTTTGCATTTCGAATGTCATTCCGTTCTGCATTTCGATGAGCATCTGCCATAGCTTGGGGGACCACTTCATATCCATAGACATACTTTACCTTTTTTTCCAGCATAAGACCAATGGTACCAGTGCCACAAAACAAATCCAGAACTATCTCTGAGCTATCTCCTCTCAAATTTACTGCTTCTTCTACAAGCTGGTAAAGCTTCTCTGCCTAAAAAGTAAAATTATAGCTGCTTTTGCAAATGAAACAACCAATTCCCACTATAGCTTTATAGTAGGTATGCTGTCATAGTTTTGACTTCCAATCTTACAAGTATTTGTTTGAAAGAAAGAGCTCACTGATATTTCAAACAGAAGTCCTCGTAAGCACTCTGTTATTGTTGAATTTCCATGCAATATATACTCTGCTTCTCCAATTTATGTGTTTCCAACAGAAGTGTTTATATTGTTTACAATGCTCACCACTTCTGGAATATTATTAATAATTTTCCACACAATGGGTTGAAGCAACTTTGGCTTGTAAGATGATGTTACAAAATTGACCATTAGCGTTGGCAATCATGTTTGATCTTTTTCTACTCTTAAAGTAAGACGTTTAAGGAATCCACTGTGAGTATGAACATCATAAGCTAATAGATTTGATGCTGGATGCTGCCAACACTCCTGCACGATTGCTAGTACTTGATTTGCAATTTTATTTTGCAATAAACAGTTGTTGATGGGAAGGATCTTATCAAATCAACCTGGCACATGTAGCCCCAAAGCAGATTTATTTGCATATAGACTATCTTGTCCATGTACAACCTCTCCAGGTCTCCAACTCTTTGTCCCAAATGAGAACTCCATCTTGTTCCTATAGTGAAATTGAACATCACATGGTAAAATAGGCTTCATATAGTCTACAAAGCCAGGTCCTTGAATGGGAAATCTTCCTATATGAGTTATTAAATCGTGCACTTCTTGTTCCTTTGCCTGGACCTGTGCATCATATGTAATATTTTGTGTCTTACAGCCTCCACAATCTGTTGCATGCTCACAAGGAGATGCAACAGAATCATTATGAGGAGAGATCGTATTGAGCTTTTTGACCTCACTCCCGGCTTGCTGCAGGTGTTAAAAATTTATTCTTGGACTGTCAATTCCAATTCTTTAGCAATGTGTCTTCATTCCAGCATCTCCACCAGCTTCGTAATGTTTAATTTAGAACCTCTTTCCCATCAATCTTGCCTCATTCCACTGTCTGTCATGATTTTGCCATAAATTTGCATACAGTTTCCAGAATCTCCCTCACATGAGAGCAGACACCTGTTTCACTAATAAAATCGGCAAAACATGTATTAAATGTGATAAATTATGTAGTTAACACCTTAGGGATGAAACCCCCCAAAAAAATCAGACTAAAAAATGACTATTTTGGCAAAAACGATTTTCTTGTAGCGCCCTAGTGTAATTTTTTCTGGCTAACACTACAAGAATCCCTGTTTTGTGATTTTTAAACCAAAACTCCAAACTGAGTGTTGTTTTTTTGGTAAATAACTTTAAGTAATGTCTTATGCTATTTATTTAGAACCTTTTAGAAATATATGCATCCAATAAGCCCATAAAAACCATGAAATTAATTAAATCAAGCAAAAATTAAAAATAAAAGCTGTAAAATCAAGTATAAACCTAAGGCTAAAATCAAAATATTTTAAAAGAAACCAAGGTCAAAACTTAAAAACAATAAGAAAAATCATATTTTTAAGACAAGCAAATGGTTCAAAAATAGAAAACAAAATTAGGCTATAACATCTGGCTCCTGCTGCGGGATGAAGTCCTCCCTGTGAGGCTTCAAGAACCTGTAGACTAGTGCCTTCTGTAATCAAAACTGCTTGCTTTTCTGCAAAACATCCATTGGGCTATGGAGTCTTTATTCAATCCTTCACACACTGATATATACAATGAAAAT
This sequence comes from Pseudotsuga menziesii, assembly GCA_001517045.1. Classification (NCBI taxonomy): domain Eukaryota; kingdom Viridiplantae; phylum Streptophyta; class Pinopsida; order Pinales; family Pinaceae; genus Pseudotsuga; species Pseudotsuga menziesii. The sequence goes on from LPNX010165205.1 coordinate 285,301, forward strand.
CTAATCTCTTTCTTTGAGGAACCTTTCATTTACTGAATTAAATTGTAATCCCATTTCCAATGTAACCAGGAAAAAATTTCATCAACCCACCAAAGCTTGTTTCCAACTCCAAATATATATATAATCAGAAATATTGGAAAACATGAAGAGCAAGGATTTAACAGCTTATACCCACTTTCATTAAATGGTGTCTCTGAAATAACAGATTTATAACTTAGTATTGACTCTAAATAATCTGCTACTGGATCATAAAAATTTCCATAAGTTACCTCTTCCTGTTCTATGAAACAGACAGGTTGTCCATAAGAATATTTTGTTCCATGAATATCAAGCAGGCATTGGCGAAAAAAGACATCAGGATCAGCCTGAATTTTCTCCATAAATTTTTGAATAGTATCATCAATAATGTCAACACTTTGAACCTCCTTTTCCACGCTGTCTTCAAATGAATGACTATCATGCATTGGCTTTGGCTGTTCAAGGATAATAGATTGAATGCATTCTTGAATCTGCTGATCAGATTGTGACATATCACACACCTCACAGATTTATGGGTCTTTCTTTTCAACTTTATCATCATATTTATTAAAAATTAGAGCCTCTTCATGATGATTTTGAACAACAGATTTATCATAACCATGAATATAAGCAACTTCTGAAAAAATGTGAACAGCCTGGCCTTCATCGATTTTAGTATCAAAACAAAAAGGAATAGAATCTAATTCATCATAGAATTCTTGTCTTGGAACCCTAATCTCTTCATCATAACAAGGAGCATTCTGAGAAATTTCAAATGATGCTGCTAAAGGTTTGTCTTTTTCTTCAATACAAAACCGATCTTTAACACAACAATGATTTCCAACAGTTTGTTGAACTAGAGATTGATCTTCAAAAGGATTAGCATTCAAATGGTTATTAAGGCTGTTGAAATCATTATGAGAATGTTCCAAACTATTTCTACTGATCTAATCACTTGAATAATCCTCAACCTGACCTAAAACAACAACCTGATTATCATAATGATCATAGAATTCTTCCTTGACAGCAGTATCTGAAAATGTTACCTTTTCATCTTCAACAAATTCTGAAACTTCAACTTCTTCATGACATGTTTTGAACCCTTGATTGTACTCATCATCATGGTTTTTTGAATCAGAAATTGTATTATAAACATTAGCCTGCTCACAACAATCTTTAAAAAAGAGTTCAGTTGAGAACACATACTTACAATGTTTCCGAAAGCATGTGTGGAATTCTTTCAGTGAGGAAATGCTAGCAGCGGGAAGAGAAAAATACCAATCTCGTGCATCTTTCTCAAGTGAATACATGAACATATTCATGCTGGATATTTAACTGGACCATACATTGATGAAATTTAATGAGGTGGTCTGAAGGATTATCCTCTTTGCTTTCTCTAAACCGTGGAAGACAATCTCCCCAAACATCCATAGTAGGTACTGGATTTGGAAAACCTAGAATATTAGAAAAATTTAAAGGTGCAAACCTTCGAGCCAAAATAGCTTCCATGGACATAGGCCTCTGCATCTTGAAATAGTGGAGTCGCCAATCAATTTGTCAAGACAAATTTTATTTTTTCTCCTCAGAAAGAGAAAGGGGTGACAGTAGTTCAAATTAATTAGGGCTGCATAAAGCTGGAGATGACTAAAACCTTCTAATTCTTCTAGATGTTTTTAGTATATGTTCTAGGTCTGAAACACCCAGCTGCAAAGGTGAAACAGGTTTGTTTCTAGTTCCAATTCCCCTATTAGCCACTGTGACAAACTGGTGAAAAGTAGCCTTAAAGATGTGCCAGTTTAAGTTCACCTCTTAAAACCAGTCAAATGATAAGTATCCTAGGGAAAAAATTGTTTTCAACTTCATTCCCCGGCAACGGCGCCAAAGATGTTTGTGCCAGAAATTGTTTCCAGACTACAAAGAAAAAAGCCAACACAATCTCAAATATTCAATCAAACAAAACTAGGTTTAGGGTTTTGAAAGGTTTTTCTGGTTGTAAAGTTTGGTGACAAAAGGGAATACATTCATAATCCAAATAGGAACTAAATCACAAGTAAAGAAGAACAGAGATGCATAATATAATAACCATGTATCCAACAGAACATAACATTGAAGTTCATCCACAACATGCAAGCACCACAAACATAGAAACCATAAATCAGCAATGAAATTACCAATTGTGTATCTAAACAAGCTAGAAATGAAGCCAAAGAATAGACTGAAGGGTAAAATGGATCATGTATTTCATAATCAGTTCATCAAATACACATGAGAGTTCAGTACTTAGCTTATCAACAAGTCAGGAGACCTCCTCTGGCCAACCAAAAGGTAGAACCCCTGTTTTGTCCCCTTGTCCCTCTTTTATAATTACAAAGAATTAGTTTTATATTCCCTTCATTAGGTTTAAATTGAAACTACCCAGTAGTTACATTAACTAACTTTCAACTAATTGACTAAAAATAGCAAAATCGGATTCCTCGCAAATATGGCGAATTTCTGGAAAATAGGTGTCAAAAAATCTTCCATATATCTCAATTCGTGACACCTGTGTAAACATTGAGAGAGGTTTTTATGAATGGGTCCGTGATGGACACAAGACTCTCTTTTTTTTTAAAAATCCATCTCCAATCAATCAGAATCTGCCCCGCAAGATGAACACTAAAATATGAAAATATTAAATATTTAAAAACCCTGAAAAATAGGCTGCAAATATTAAACTGAATCTTTCAAAAATTGATAGTTGTTGCAAAACAGATAGAGGTTTTTGTAAATGGGTATCTTATGAACAAAAACCTCTTTTTTGTTTCTAAAATTACTCTCCATCAGCTCATGGTATGCATTCAATTTCAATAACCCAAAACAGGAAAAACAGAGCAGAATTCTCAATAATCTGTGCATTTCGAATGTCATTCCATTTTGCATTTCGATGAGCATCTGCCACAGCTTGGGGGACCACTTCATATCCATAGACATAATTTACCTTTTTTTCCAGTGTAATACCAATGGTACCAGTGCCACAAAACAAATCCAGAACTATCTCTGAGCTATCTCCTCTCAAATTTGCTGCTTCTTCTACAAGCTGGTAAAGCTTCTCTGCCTAAAAAGTAAAATTATAGCTGCTTTTGCAAATGAAACAACCAATTCCCACTATAGCCTTATAGTAGGTATGATGTCATAGTTTTGACTTCTAATCTGGTAAGTATTTGTTTGAAAGAAAGAGCTCGTTGATATTTCAAATAGAAGTCCTCGTAAGCACTCTATTATTGTTGAATTTCCATGCAATATATACTCTGCTTCTCCAATTTATGTGTTTCCAACAAAAGTGTTTATATTGTTTACAATGCTCACCACTTCTATAATATTATTAATAATTTTCCACACAATGGGTTGAAGCAACTCTGGCTTGTAAGATGATGTTACAAAATTGACCATCAGCGTTGGCAATCCTGTTTGATCTCTGCCTGCTCTTAAAGTAAGACGTTTGAGGAATCCACTGTGAGTATGAACATCATAAGCTGATAGATTTGATGCTGGATGCTGCCAACACTCCTGCACGATTACTAGTACCTAATTTGCAATTTTATTTTGCAATAAACAATTGTTGATGGGAAGGATCTTATCAAAGCAACCTGGCACATTTAGCCCCAAAGCAGATTTATTTGCATATAGACTATCTTGTCCATGTACAACCTCTCTAGGTCTCCAACTCTTTGTCCCAAATGAGAACTCCATCTTGTTCCTATAGTGAAATTGAACATCACATGGTAAAATAGGCTTCATATAGTCTACAAAGCCAGGTCCTTGAATGGGAAATCTTCCTATATGAGTTATTAAATCGTGCACTTGTTATTCCTTTTCCTGGACCTATGCATCATATGCAAGATTCTGTGTCTTATAGCCTCCATAATCTGCTGTATTCTCACAAGGAGCTACAACAGAATTATTATGAGGAGAGATCGTATTGAGTTTTTTACCTCACTCCTGGCTTGCTGCAGGTGTTAAAAATTTATTCTTGGACTGTAAATTCCGATTCTTTAGCAATGTGTCTTCATTCCAGTGTCTCCACCAGCTTCGTAATGTTTAATTTAGAACCTCTTTCCCGTCAATATCACCTCATTCCACTGTCTGTCATGATTTTGCCATAAATTTGCATACATTTGCCAGAATCTCCCTCACATGAGACCAGACACCTGTTTCACTGATAAACTCGGCAAAACATGTATTAAATGTGATAAATGATGTATTTAACACCTTAGGGATGAAACCCCCCAAAAAAATCGGACTAAAAAATGACTATTTTGGCAAAAACGATTTTCTTGTAGCGCCCTAGTGTAATTTTTTTTGGCTAACGCTACAAGAATCCCTATTTTGTGATTTTTAAACCAAAAATCCAAACTAAGTGCTGTTTTTTTGGTAAATAACTTTAAGTAATGTCTTATGCTATTTCTTTAGAACCTTTTAGAAATATATGCATCCGATAAGCCCATAAAAACCATGAAATTAATTAAATCAAGCAAAAATTAAAAAGAAAAGCTGTAAAATCAACTATAAACCTAAGGCTAAAATCAAAATATTTTAAATGAAACCAAGGTCAAAAATTAAAAACAATAAGAAAAATCATATTTTTAAGATAAGCAAATGGTTCAAAAATAGAAAACAAAATCAGGCTATAACAGACTATATCATCCTTGACCTAGGATTCGATGTCAACTTTTTAACACACCAAACATGGGAAATATTGGGCAATCCACCCTTAGAATGGTCCCCCATTCAATTAAATATTGAAAATCAAGCAAACGTCCTCCCTGTTGGTAGGCTGGGTCAAGTTCAGGTGGATATGGATGGATTACGCACTTTTGTGGACTTCAAAGTCATAGATATTGTAGACGATACCACCCCATACCCTGCACTGCTTGGGATTGATTGGGGAATGGAAAACCAAATGATCATAAATTTCAAAAGAAGGATCCTATCATTTGAAGATGATGAGATGCGGGTCATTACACCCCTTGACCTGCTAGAAGGACCAAGGTACGTTGAACCAGTTTTCAACGAAGGGCATGGTGACCACCTTGACAATATCTACAATATAACCACCCTTCGGGAAGACTATATTAATCCTACTGTAGACGGTAACCTAAGTTGGAAATGCAATAGTTCATGTACATCAGACTCAAGAGAGGCACTGGAGAAGTGTCAAAACCGATTACAAGAAGTCTCATCGAGAAAGTGTGCCAGGATAACTAAGTCTATTAGACAAGTAGGAACTCATTTATGACCACTACCCACATATGAAGGACTGCCTAACTTGGCAGCATTCTTGACTGAATTTAAAGAACTGGTAACAGAGCCACAACGACTGTATGCACTAGACTTTGCATTGAAATATATGCCCGCACGATGGTGGGGTACACATAAGAACACCATAACTAAATGGCCGCAGTGCAAAAGTCTGCTAGAAGTAAGGTTTGTGGAAGAAATTACAACTGTAACCCAAAGATATGCGGCGTTATCAAACCCTGTCGAGCACATATAACAATGTTCCACAGCGTTTTCGAACTACCCTCACCAGGAATGGGTTCACCATTTCATCCATACTCTTGAGACGGCACCACAAGGCTGGTATGCATCTATGGAGCTGCGCCAGGAGACAAGGGAATGGGAAGAAGTTGCATAGAAATTCACTTACACATTCCAGTTTGAGGATGAACAGCTTACAGTTGATATTGTGCTGAAAACTATAATGAAAAAAATATTCACCGAGATCCCATTGGATATTGTGTATTCTCAACCTTATGCTGTGCATTCCCACCAATGTTGTGAGATAGTTCAACAATGGATGACATGTTATAATCTCTCTAGGGACCCAGATGATGATCCGACCAACATCAATATTCTAGAATCAGAACGATTGTGTGAGGTAGAAGGAAGCAACATTTCCAGTGAGAAGTTCGTTAAGCCGCTAAAGATTAAAAAGGTTAACGTTGGATCGGAGGACAATCCAAAATTTGCCAACATTGGAGACTACTGGGATGAAGAAACAGTAGCCAAAATCACCGATTTATTACATGAATTTCAAGGCCTATTCCCAACAAACTTCAAGTAAATGAAGGGGATAGTAGGGGATTTGGGTGAGATGAGAATTCCACTCAAACGTGACGCACGACTAGTGAAACAACGATGATATAGATTAAACCCACGTTATAAGGAGAAAGTAAAAGCGGAACTAGATCGCATGTTGGAGGCAGGAATTATTGAACTAGTTGAAGAATCGGAATGGATAAGCCCCATAGTCATCTAAGACAAAAAGGCGACAAGTGAAGTCAGAATATGTGTCGACCTGAGGAAACTAAATGATGCCTGCTTGCATGATCCATTTCCTACACCCTTCACGGATGAGGTTTTGGAAAGCATTGGTGGACAAGAAATGTACTCATTCACAGATGGGTTCTTAGGATACCATCATGTCCGAATTGCACAAGAATATCGACACGAGACAAACTTTGTAACAAAATGGGGATGCTACCAATACATGGTAATTCCCTTTAGCCTTAAAAATGCCCCTGCTATTTTTCTAGAATAGTAGTATCTGCTTTCAAAGATTTAATTCATAAGTTTCTTGAAGTATACTTTGATGACTGGACGGTCTTTGGTCTGGTAAGAAACCATATTGAAAATTTGCACATGATGCTGGAGAGGTGTCACTAGTATCAAATTGCACTGAACTTGAGGAAATGTATATTCTATGCACCATTCAGTGTGTTGTTGGGCCATGTAGTATGCCTCAATGGGATCCTGGTTGACCCTGCAAAGGTAGCAATTATCCTGGACTTGCCTCTACCCACATCAGTCACCCAACTCAGGTCCACATTGGGACACACTAGGTATTATAGGAAATTCATAAGAGGATATGCAGAGATAACTGCCCCAGTGGAGAAGCCTCTAAAAAAAGATGCCAATTTCGAATGGAATGAAAACTGCTAGGAGAGTCTAGATAAACTGAAGGGTAAAATCGCTACTGCACCAATATTAATATTTCCAGTTTGGAAAAAATAATTCCATGTACATGTTGATGCATCATCAATTGCACTTGGCATAGTTTAAACCCAACCACGAGATGACGCAATCGAACACCCGATCACATTTGCAAGTAGGAAACTATCAATGACAGAGAAAAATTATACCACAACTGAAAGAGAAGGGCTTGCAATGGTCTATGTGCTACAAAAATTAAGACATTATCTATTGGGTGGACACTTCAAAATGTTCACTCACCATTCTGCGCTAAAGTACCTGGTCAATAAGCCAGTGTTGGGGGGGGAATGTGTCGGTGGCTCCTCCTATTTCAAGAATTTGACTTTGAAGTCATTGTGAAGCCAGGACGACTAAATGTTGGGCCTAACCACTTATCATGAACTGAAAGTGGGTAGGAACCCACCAGCCTAGAGGACATTTTACCAGATGTGCAACTATTTGCTATATATGTTCTTGATAAAGAATTCGATGGGATTATACACTTACTTAATACACAGTATGCACCTGAAGATTATTCAACATGCCAAAAGAAATAGCTAGTTGTCAAGGACTAAGACTACACGCTAATCGCGGGACAACTCTATAAGTTGGGACTAGATGAAATACTACGAAGATGTGTCCTTGATCATGAAAGACAATGGGTAATGGCGGAAGCACATGATGGTGTCTCAGGAGGACACTATGCTAGGAAAGAAATAGTGCGCAAGATTTTGCAAGCTGGACTCTGGTGGCCAACGGTACATATGGATACAAGAAAATATTGTTGCAATTGCGATAAGTGTCAAAAAACAAGGAAACCATCGCGACGTGACGAAATGCCACTTGCACCACAAATTACACTGCAAGCCTTTAATAAATGGGTAGTGGATTTTATTGGCCCTATCATTCCACCAGGAAAATGAACTGGTGTGCGTTATATCATCACTGCTATAGATTAATTGACAAGATGGGTAGAGGCCACACCTATAAAATATTGTACTGCTACAACTGCAACCCACTTCCTCTTTGAGAACATCGTCACAAGATCTGGTTGTCCCAAAATCCTAATCAACGACCAAGGTATGCATTTTGTAAATAGGCTAATTATTGAACTGACCCTAGAATTCCAAATCCAAAACAAGAAAACAACACCCTACCATCCTCAAGCAAATGGAACTATCGAGGCATTCAATAAAGTACTCGATAATGCATTGACCAAAGTATACAATGTGCGAAGAGATGATTGGGACTAGAAAGTATCAGTGGTATTATGGGCCTATAGGACAACATGCAAACGACTAACTAGACACACCCCTTTCTATTTAGTATATGGACAAGAAGCAGTCATGCCCATGGAATCTATTGTCCCAAGCCTACAAATTGATGTGATAACAAAGATAACATATACTGGCATTGTACAAGAGAGGCTGGCACAGCTAGTTCAAATGGAAGAAGATAATTTTATTGTAGGCTTCCATCAAAATGTGGAAAAGCAGCAGTAGAAATCCTGACATGACCGCCACATCACAACCAAGAAGTTCAAGATTGGTGGACTTGTTCTGATGTATGGTAGTAAGTTTCTCAAGCATCCGGGTAAGCTTAAAATGCACTGGTTAGGTCCATACGTAGTTGTGCATATTACTGAAGCAGACGCAGTAAAACTACATAAGCTAGATGGAACACCAGTAGCGGGCATGATCAATGGTAGTCGATTAAAACCCTATCGCGACGACTGTGGCATGGTCCCATAAAGCCATGATGCGCAAAAAAAAAAATTGGAAAAGACAACTGGCCAAAGGTGGAAAACAGATAGCAGGAACTGGCAACTGGTAAGGGCATGAGAAATTTGAAAAATATCTGGCACCACTACGCGTTCAGTAGCATTAAAGCGATAGGCCTGAGGAAAAAGGCGACAAAATTTTTGGTCCCATCTGGTAGAGTGCCCTTAACTGCCCTGACAAATGCATAATGGAGCTTAAGTGTGCAAAGGACGATACCATGTGATCTGCCAGAGGGTCCTTCACTCTGTCCAGTTAGCTTAAAGACTTGTCACCTATAAACAGTCCTTCTCCTCTATCGTATAACCTTTACACTGCTTTGACGAACCAACAATCCAAAGAGTTGAACCCGCTGCACAGACCGAGCCATCCTTCAAATACAAAGACCTTACTCAGTAAAATATTCCAGCAATAGTGAGCACTCCAGTAAGGACACCTTGAATCAGTTTGGCCGCCCAAGAAGATGAAGAAGACTCAGGCAAAGTCTAAAGTATAACCAAAGGTGAGGATCGTCAAGAAACCAACGTAGAGTCTATCGCATCCATCACAAGCAGGAAGTCAACTCACATAGACAACTACCTCTTGACCATTAGTGCAACCAGTGCGACCCCAAGTTTTTATCACTATGCAATCCTTGAATGCACCCCCCAAATTCCTCCGGCCCTGGGGAAAAAATACCCAAAGCTCGTAGAACTGACCCGGTTCGGCCATCATCACCAGAAGTAGAGCTTACTGAAGAAGAGAAGAACTTACTACCACCCTATGTATCGCCTAGGAGGCCCGGTGCCGTAGTAGTAACGGTGAACATTCTAGAGCTCTTACAAGAACCCACTATTCCAGAGGGTGTCATAAAACCTAAGGATGACCCAAAACCCGAGGATTCCATCTTGACCAAGCTTCAGGTATTAAAGTTTGAAGACTATGACACTCGAAAGCTAGACATCTCCGGAGATCAATTCATGCCCATAAAATCCTGTCAGCCACCGAAGGTAGACGTTGTCTCTCCACTAGAGTATGCGCATAGATTGGAGTAGTCTAGTATATTAAAACTGCTCCTTATGCCCCATTTTAGCCACTCTAGACTAGTAGAAATGTATGTTAAGTAGCTGCTTGTGTGCTTCCATGGTGGCTACCTTTGGTTGAACAAACCATATGAGTTCATGATGGACTTAATTTCGGCCATTATAGGTCTTCCGCAGAATGGAATCAACTTGGCCCTATACTTACATCATGAGGGGGAAAATATAGACAAAAACAATATGAAATCTAAGTATCAGCTTCTTAGTGACGGAAAGGATTTTCTCATCAGCTCCATTGAGGATAGTGACGGTGCAAGCAGTAGCAAGGTCCTGTGCAAGATGAGGCCGGCTGAGTGCATGGCCACAACAGTAGAACTTGCCGAAAAATGTGCACAGGGTGTGCACATTAACTGGTCCCGGTTCCTCTTAAACGAAATGTTGGATGATGCACGAGAAGCACAAAAACAACCCACCACTAATTTTCACTTCTCTTGGCTCTTAATTTTAATTTCTTTTGCAGTATGGGCTCCGCCACTAGACTATCAGCCTATGGATATCCTTGTAGAGTTCCTTGGTAGGCCTTACCAGAACCTTTGGGACCATAAGGACAACAAGCCCAAGACTGATGCCAGAATTACATTTTTCCTACAAGGAGAAAGTCTCCGACAAATTGTGTGTGCACATTACCAGCTGACTCCTGCAATGGTTGCAAAGTATCACTTCATTCAATTCCATGTAGCACAACAAAAAATCATCTTGCAACCGTGTGGGGACCCCAAGAATCAAGCGCTTCCAACATTCTTCATCCTTAGGGATGCAGATATTGAACAAGAAATCAAATATTGGCCTAAGTAATGGCTTACCCATCATGAGAAGGTACTTGCACGATAGCAAGTCCTGCAGGGGAATCCACCAAAGAACTCAAACCAACATGATTCCAATACCAGTATGCAAGAGCCCCGAGATGGCTCCCAAGAATATGAAGTGGAAGATGAGCGTGATCTACCCAATCCCAACCTAGATGACCCCGCTATAAGTGAGGAATTGAGCACCAAGCAAGCCAAGAAAAAGAGGGGCAAGCAACCCATACAAGAAGAGGAAGACGAAGACACATTAAGCTTCCCATATAACAAGAGGTAGAAGGTTAACCGACCCCATGTTAGGGACATACCAGACACAGACTTGACCCTTCTGCGCGATGCGGTTGCCGAAGTAACAGAGAAAACTTTGAGAAAACTCATGACCAGGAAAACCAATTGGACATCAGCCATCACCACCAAGGTTAACCAACTCGCGTAGACTGTCACCAAAGTGAGAGACACCATGCAGGCTAGAACCCATGGCGTCACCCAATCAAATGCCTTAGAGGTGCCAATAATGCTCATGCCCCTAATGATAGAAATGCATGTGGAGGCATTGTCTAAGAAAGGCGAAGAAATCGAGGCAAGTCTCCATAACTTGGACCCATTGATTTTAAAAATTGCAAAGTTAACTTTGCCGCAGATATATTCTATTCAGCAGGCCGCTGCAACATAAATTAGAATCCAAGAAAATACAGCTACATATCAGGTAGCCAAGGCAACCAGGAAAGCAAGGGAGCAAAAACAAGTTATCAACCGCCAGCGTGTAGATCTAGCAGCCCAAGCCCAGAGGCAGGCTTCGCTAGAACAAGCAATAAAGGAGGCAGCGATGCAAATATTCGATGAGGAAGCAGAGGCTGAGGTCAAACCAATGCATCAATTGAGATGCCTATCCAAGCTAGCCGCAAATCTCTAGAAAGAGATCGAAGAGATGAAAACCAACCCACAACCTGGCACAACCCCGAAAGTGTTGTAGGAAAGGAAACAATCGGAAACTCAAGCTATTGCCCGACTAAGGAAATCCTAGAGCATCTATGTAGAACCAGTGGAAACAATTGCTATAGCATGGGAGCAGCTCATCAATGATGCAATGGCAGAGCAACTTACCGATCAAGCATGGAAAGTAGACTTACAAATATTGGCACTGAAAGCTGAGATTAAGAAGCTGGCAATGAAGGAGAAAATTGCTAGGGGCACTGATCTTAAAGAGCTCCTCGATAAGGCCAGAACCATGTGCGACCAGGAAAGCATGCGCAACAAGGAGACGACTGAACAACAGGTCGAAGCCAAAAGGATAACAAAGTTAATTCAGCCAATTCAGCAGTGAATCCATGAGTTCACTCATGCACTGGATAGTACCTCGTTAGAACACCCAAGCAGCGGCACAGTTCAGGAACTCAAGCAGTAGGCAGATGAGGCTTGCCAAGAGATAGAACAGCTTGCACCTATTCTGACCTAGCTCCAACAAAACATGGGCCAGGAAGAACAACTTGCAGAGAAACATCTAGCCACAGTGGTGATCACAGAAGAACTAAGAGAAGCCACAGGAGATGAAGAGAAAAACACAAATAAAGGCACGCAGGAACACAAAGCAGAGCATCAGGAGCGCCATCAAGAAGGCCCAGACTAGACATAGAATAAATCCATGGGAATTGACTTATCAGAACAGGCTGAAGAGGAATTCGTATAGGCCCAAGTCAAAAAAAAACGTAAGGAACAAGATGCATAAGCTAGAAAACATAAGAAACTGTGCACAAAAAAAAAGGGAAGTTTTTGAAAAAGATGCACCAAACGTGCCGACCGATAAATATCCCTTGCTTAATGGCTCAGGACGAGCCATAGGTGAGTGTTGGGGGCCTGTTGGCCTGGGAAATGAGTATAGGAAATAAAATTTGCTCGCGCAACTGAAGAAGATATACCACATGTGTGATAGATGCAAGGGAAGATCGCGAAGGTACCAGAGGATGCACGCATGAAGATAGGAAAAATGCACGGAACAGGAAAGGCAAGCACAGAAAGCGTGCAGATAATAAACAACCAGAAAGTGACAGGGCGATCATGGGTGTGGAAGCCAGCTTAATTTGATGGATGCCACATGAGTGGAAGCATGTTGTAAGAAAGGCCATTAGTACCTCGTGTCAAGTCATGATCACAACAACTGTATCCTGGGGGGCGGTTGATGGTGACAGTTAACAGACTACCTATAAGCAGTCGACCCAGTGTGGTCATGTAAAATAACATAAATAGGAGAGATTTAATAGTTAGAAGGTTGATTTTTGTTAGTTGTAATTATGAACTAGGTTTGATAAATGAGAGATATATACAGTTGCAAAGAACAGATCTAAGATAAAGGTAATCAAGAATCTGCAGGGGGTAGTCAGAATAGTGCAATCAGGAAGCTCTGCTAGAGCGGTGCAGATGCTAGGAAAGTTGACCCAGGCTGTGTGTGGATCTATAGGTAGTAGTAGTAGATTAGGAGAAATAAGTCAGAGAACATGAGAACTATGAGTCTGAACTTAAATACATATCTCAAGATCAGTCTGCATCCCACAGACTGCAAGGTGCTATATCCTTTCTCATTCCAGATGAAGAGCACCTTGGTGGTTTTTCCCAGATGGGTTTCCACGTTATTTCTTACGTCTAAATGAATGATTGATGTGGTGAGTGTTTATGTGATTGATTACTAGTTTCTTTCCATAAAATGTTAAATGTGGTTCAGTCTCTGTTAGTTTCTTGCATTTGGTAAATGGATGAACATAATGCCTTGTTGAATTGAAACTGTATAAATGTATATCACTCTGTATAATTCCTGTTATGAATCCTGATTTAATTCATAGAGCTGATTGATGTGATTCAGGTGTGCTGCATGAGTTATGTGAGATGCGAGGTGGAAAGGAAAATCATGTCATGCATGATGACATACAAATGTGCTCGGTCATGCAGAACCGACTCCTTCGTCCAGCTGCCATGCTTCCTTCGTTGAGCTCCTTGGCTGCGAGCCAAGGGACTATAATTCCTTGGCAATCACATAAACATGGTTCTGATGGTTGCCCATATATGATGTATCTTAGGTGATACTTCACCTACTTCACAGGTGTTGCCAATGGGGCTTTCTCTATCGGGTCGGTATCTTGGATAGTTGTTGGATAGGCGGGCTACCTAGAACCTGGGTCGCGCAAGTGGGGAAAACTGGCCAACAGTTCCCATGAATGACTGGGGGTATATGAGGTTGACTTACCATAGTAGGGATAGTCAAAATGGACGTAGAAGGGCCATTGACCCCAGGTATAAAAGGTGGTATGGTAGGAACTACGGTAGCTGGTGTGGGGCCACCACTAGTAGGCAGCGTACCAACAATAGTGTGTGTAGTGGTGATGGGACTGCTAGAATGGATACCCATGATGATGGGTGGCAAGGACATAGGTCCACTGCCAACTATCCCTCCATGGAAGGGATCTGGATGCACACCAGCCATGGGGCTAGATGGGGTAGTGGTAAAAGTGGGTTCATATTGGTAGGAATCTAAATCAGACTCAGAGGTTGTGTGTGGCTCTCAGGGTGGTGAGTGATGTCAAAGATGGATTCGACGGTGATGGTTCAAAGAAAAGAACTAAGGGGTGTGCCCTCTAATCTGATAGGAATAACGTGGTGGAGAAATGATGGCTTACTGTAGTGACGGGAAATGAATATGGACCCCAATTTTAATCGGGTTCCTAATGTTTCAGAAGGAGTTACTTGAAAACCAATGCTGTCTGATGGCTTGCGTATTAGAGCAGTACCCTTCACTCCACGGATTAGTTAAAACTGATGACCGCGCTGCCACAAACAACAAATATTGGTTTTCCTCATGGGTCGGAACTAGTCAATCAGGTAGGGGTTGTTTCCCTTTTTGCTTGGCAGGTCCTCTTAATGGCCAACTACTTTGGGGTTCCTATGGTACTCCTCACAATGAGTTTTAGGGTTATGCACAAGTACTTCCCAGAGTTAAGTGGATGGGATTTATACCCCAATACGAATGTTATTAAGTTAATTAATTCTTTTTAAGGCTATGCTCGGGGTCACGAATTGAGCATGTTCACTTAATGGTGTGAATGAGTGTGCACCTGTATGTAAAAAATTTCCTTCCAATCTTGAAACAAATGGGTAACAAGGGAATTTTTGCAGGAAACCAACAATGGGCTGTAACAGAGTCGGTATGGGAAGAAAAATAGGTATGGATTGAGGTTTGGGACAGACATGGGTTTGAAATAGACACGAAAAACAGACTGTAAGCTGACAGTCACACCTTTCAACGAAAAAGGTGTGATTTGGGTCGCACATAACAGGAAGGCAGAGGCGATCTAGACAGGAAACACTCAAGTCACAGAAAATGGGAGGAAAACTGTGACTTAGTCGCTTGGAACAAGGTCACAGGGGTGACTGGGGTCGCTCCAGAAGTCGGGAGAGGCACGATCTGGCTCTGTGAGCCAGTTTTTGTGTATTAGGGCTAAGGTCACAACCTAGGTCACACTTATCAAGTGGAAAGGAGCGAATGGGTCAAGGCTTCTGGCCTGATAGGTGTGACTGTACCCAAACTGGAAAAAAATAACAAAGACAGAGCCCAAAGGGGTCGGGGGATCAAGAACTGATGTAGTGAAGGTTCGAATCAGCCACATGGGGGCCTGATCGGTGATGGATGAAGGAAAAAACTAAAGACAAACCTGTAGAAATCCTGCAAAAATAAGGATCCAAGATGATCGACCAGTGGAGTCACTGAAACTGTAACAGGGATTTCTCCTCTATTACGTGCAAAAGCACCAGCCTTAGGTCAATGGGACCATAAGGGAGAGTTCATGGAAAAACTAAAACAACAAACACGATTAGTAACGCAAAACAAATATATATACGATGGCTAACCTAAATAAAATAAAAATAAACAAAATTATACCTTCGTTCTTGTAAAGTTGGCCACCATGGCCATCTCGGAAGTGGTCTGCCTCTTCATAGGCTGGTTCTCCAAGTGGGTATGGAGAATGTCTCAACATACTAAGTGGGAATGGTATGGAAATGGGATGGTGGAAAAAAGGTGTATGAGTACCTGAGAGCAAAAGGTGTCCCAACGTACTCACAAAATGAAAATGGGAAAAATGTATTTTGGGAGAGCCCTTCACAATGTATTTATAGAATGGTTATAGGGTTTTTTGACCCAATGTGGTTACCCATGGTATTTTCCTATGGTTTTCTCTCTTTTAGGGTTTTTACACCCTTTTTAGATTTTTGGAACCTTTTTTAGGGGTTTTGACCCTTTTTTGGAGAGATTGAGGGTAAACCATGGTAAATAATAATGTTTTGGACTATTTTTTGTGGAAATACAATTGCGAAGGTAAAAAGTAAGGGAAATATGGTAGGAATATGATGTATATATGTTTTAGACCATGTAGAGCTAGGTGAGAATTCTTTTGTGTTAATACGGAAGGATGGCTTGGAGTACTTGGTAAAATGGAAAGAGCATCCAGAGGAAGATTCCACCTGGATTAATGTTGCATATTTGGAAAAGAAAGGTTATTCAATGGATGATCCCCTCAGCAGGAGCTCATAAACTACCCCTTTGTGATTCTAATGTAGGGGCATTAAGTTCAACATATAAATGTGAAGACGTGGTCACATGGTATGTGGAGGGTACAAGTTTTCAAAGGATCAAGATATAGTTCTTAACCAAAGAATTAATTTTTAGTTATTTATAAATAGATTAAGGATCAAGGACAACCTGTGAACAACCTCTAATATGTCAGTTTATTCCAATATACTAATTATGAATTAAAATACATGTTCCATGTAATAATATGGGATACTTAAGAAAAAAAATATAATTATAAAGAAGGTTGCGTCAAGAATCTATTGCATACCAGCCTACATAGAGAAGAAAATTCACTGTTTTCTAGGTATGGGAATCATAGTTTCAGAAAGATGGGATGTCATGAATTATTTCTAGGATATTGTATTATATTTTCTTCAATTTCTTTTATGCTCTTCTCATTCTAGTTAGAGTATAATAGTTGGATATAAGGTTGTAGCTTTCAACTCTAGTTGTAGAATTTTCTTAGCATATTGTTAGTAATGTTAAGGTTATGTGATCTTTATCTAAAGAGAATTAATTATCATTATTGATTACATCAATTTATTTTGGATTTGTATCTTTAGTTTCTAAACTAGTTAGTATAGAGAATTCTATGTTTTATGCTAGTTTAGTTTCATTTCTCTACTCATATTACAAAATCTAAAATGGTTTAATGGGTTGCTACTGGTAAAACCTGAAAACCAGTAATGGTTTCCAAACCAGAATTCATATGGTTTTTCTTATACCAAATGGGAGAGAAACTAATTAGGCCTTTCTTCTAAGGATAACCCCTACTGTTGATGTTGGGCATTTTTCCCCATGAACAGAATCGATGCTATGTTGAGGCCCTATACATAATTCATTATTATTATATTATTTATTATTAAATCAACTCAATATTAGGTCACATATTGATCACTTCATCCCATATTTACAATAAACGAGATTCATTTGTACGATCATATCATCTTGTCTTGTGTACTTGGTACATTGTATAAAAAGGTTACCACCTTGAAGGTACTTATTACTCATATATTTACTTCATCTTAAGACATGTATTACTCTCTCTTGGTTATTTTATGCTTTGTTGGAGAATTTGGTGCATAACATTTGGTATCAGAGCTTGGACGCTTCCAAAACAAGCCATCTTGGAATTTTCACTATAACTTTTTTTGGGGGATGTTTCAGAAAATGAAAATTGGAGGGCATATAAAGGACATAGTGAGTTATATTTGGTACAAATTTCATGTCCTTAAACATTAAAGGTTCAAATTTATACCCTATGGAAGTTAAGGTTTTTTACTAGTCCAAAAATTGGTCTCAAACAGGTGTTCTAGGAAAAAATATTATATCAGAATATTTAGAGGTCCACATTGAGTGAGAATTGTTGTAGTATAAATAATACATACCATAGTGTTTGTGGTACAATTTTCAGAATCTGATCTGGAAAATTGGACATGTCTTTCGCTCTCCTGAAAGAGACAAAAATAACAAGTTTTGGGGAAGTTACCATAACGTCATACTTAAAATCACTAAAATTTTAGAGATATCTTAGGAGCAAGTTCGACCACCAAGATAGTGTAGAAATTGGGCTTTACAAGGTATGTTAACTTGACACTTGTATAAATTTTTATTTGAATATTTGTTTTGGGTGAATCAAAAGGGTGATATAGAGGAAACAATTGTATTTATATGTAAATGTTCTTTTGGGATCATATGGAAAGGGTTTCTAAAAAAAATAATACGCCAATTAAACCCATAGAAAACTCTTACATGGCACATGAAGAAAATGAAGATATGTTTCACAGGCTGGCCAAATTGAAGGAAAAAGTTACAGAAAGGAGTGAATGATCAGTGACACACTTGCAATTGGAAAATACAAGAAATGAGATAACAAGTGAATTTAAACATATTAGAGAAAATATGGATAGTAAGGAGAATCTCAAAAACATGACTATTAAGGAGGATCTTGAAAATATGAAGAGGGAAATTTTGGATGAGATCGGGCATTCTTCTAATTCATATCCTCATAGAGAGAATAAGGAGAAGAATATTGATGTATCCCAACCATATATTGATAAAATTTAAAAACAAGTGAAGAGGTTTGAGTCCCCAATAATTGAGAATCCATGCCATCATGGGTTCAATTAGAGACCAAGGAACCACTTCATTCTCAAGGTCAAATTAAGAAAGTTTGGAAAAATAGTTGTGTTCACATGGGTGAACCAAATGGAAAATTTATTTGAATTACATAATATTATGGATGATAAGAAAAGTATTTCCTTAGCTACATTGTTTTTGATATGAAATCCTATCAATGGTATCAATGGGTAGTTTAAAGGAATCTCGCTTCTTATCATTATACTTGGAGTCTATTTAGAAGAGACTTATAAGGTGAATATGGTAAAGTTTGGAAATAATATTACTTTAGTCCATTGAAAATAATCAAGAACTTAGGTGATGTGGAAGATTATAGTTTATAATTTCAAGTATTATCCACAAGGGTAAATAACATAAGTAACCAACATTTGTTAGAATATTACATGGGTGGATTAAAAGAAGACATTAAACAAGATATTTTCTTAAGAAACTTGAAAATTTTATGAAATATATGAAATATTCTCACCATATTTAGGCAACAAATAAGGCTATACAAATTTTGCAACTGGAACATATGAAGGAAGTAGGGATAGAAGTTTTCCTCATAGGGTAACACTACCTCAACCTACTCGAATATCACAAAAATAAATGGATGAAAAACAAGGAAAAGGAATATGTTTTGGTTGTAATATAAAATTGCTTAAGGGGGGTAAATTTCAAGGATCAAAATTTTTCACCTTGGATAATAATGAGGAGGAAATAAATGCATAAGTAGAAATTCGTAAGGAATAAATTCTAAAAAAACAAAATCAAGGAACATAAATAGAAATTATACACAACATAGATCCAGACCAATGAAAAATATCAGTTCATTCCTTGGCAGGCGTGTCAGAACCCAAAATCCTTTAGATTCCAGGTTACATTAAGAATCAAAGGGTCATAGTACTAATCAATTCAAGAAGTACACATAATATCATTGATAAAACTTCAATGGAGTGCCTCAATTATTTTATGTATTCAATGACAAATTTTTAAGTATTGGATTCTAATGGGGGGTATTGATTGTGGAAGGAAATTTCATAACATTAAACTTAGTATGGTACACTACAATATATCAAGTCCCATGTATGACATTCTCATTGGAGTATTATATGTTCTTCTATGGACTCAATGGTTGAGAAACTTGGGTACAGTTTCTACAAACTATAATGAATTATTCATTAGATTTTCATTGTAATTAACTTAGTAAGAGCTAAAAGGGTTAAAATCTCCACCCTCATTGATAATTAGCTCTCATATAATGTAAAATCTCCTTATAAATGGCTCTAGTGGAGTTATTGCTAGAATTTACTCTATGGAAGTGAAGCATGAAGATGAAAATATTCCAAATGATTTAAAACTTAACTTGGAAAATCTCCATAGAGACTTCCAAGATATTCCTAAAGGACTACCTCCACCTTGATATCATGAAAATCAAATTTAACTCATTCTTGGAAGTACTCCTCCTATTAAAATCCTTATATATATCTACATCAACAATAACAAAAAGAGATTGAGAAAATGGTAAAATACATGTTGGTTGTGGCTAGTATTCAACCAAGAAGGAGTTCCTTTTCAACACTAGTAGAAATCGTTAGAAGAAAATATAATGCTTGGAGGGTGTGCCCTCATTACAAAGATATAAACCAAATCATCATCAAAAATAAATTTCCCATTCCAAATATTGATGAGTTATTATGATGAGCTTCGTGGAGTGGCTTAGGCTTCATAAAGTTAGATCTAAAATCAAGCTACCATCAAATTAGATTAAGAGAATAAGACATTCCCAAAACAACTTTTAGAACACACGAAGATCAGTATGAGTACTTGGTGATGGATTTTGGATTAACTAATGCTCCTCCTACATTTCAAATCCTAATGAACAAAAAAATTCGACCTTATCTTCGAAAATTTGTGTTGGTTTTGTTTGATGATATACTTATTTATAGCAAATCTTGGGAAGAAAACATTAAACATGTGGATCAAATCCAACAATTTTTTGGGAACAACCAATTGTATGTAAAAATATCGAAATGTTATTTTGGTAAGTAAGATGTAGAGTACTTGGTTCATATTCTTTCAACAGAAGGGGTCAAGGTGGATCCTCAAAATATTGAATCTATCACAAAGTGGATTATTCCTAAGAACATAAAGAGTCTTAGAGTATTTTTGGGTATTAAAGGGTATTGCAACAAATTCATTAATAGTTTTGCATGCATTGCAAGTCCACTCACATCTATCTTGAATAAAAATTCATTTGTATAGAATGAAGAAAACATCGTGGCATTAGCGCTCCTAAAGGATGTTATGTATTCAACACCAATATTAGAAACACCTGATTTTAGTAAAACATTCATTATTTAATGTGATACCTCGTCACAATGAATTGGATTAGCATTAATGCAAGAAAGGAAGCCACTAGATTTTAAAAATGAACAATTCATAAGAAATGACATGGTGAAATCTACATATGAAAAATAAATGGAAACAATTTTACGTGCAATAAAAAAATGGTGATAATTTCTCAATGGGAGACACTTTGAAGTCAAGATAGATCATGATAGCCTAAAATATTTTTTGGAACAAAGAGTGTCAGTAGAAGAGCAACAAAAATGCGTATCGAATATGCAAGGGTTTTATTTTGAAATAATCTACAAAAAAGAAAAGGAAAATGTGGTAGCAGATTCCCTTTCCATAATTGAAGAATCCTCCAACTTATATTCCATGAAATATTCCATTCCTATGTGGTTGAAAGAAGCTAACCATGAATGGAAATAAAATAATAATACTAGACAAAATATACAGTGTGTAAAATAGGGGAATATCTCAATGGAACATTAGGAATGGAATAGAGATATCCTTTGGTACAAGGGTAGAATATTTTTATACCTGCAATCAAAGTTGAAAGAACAAATATTCAGGGAGTAAAATAAATCTTTGATGGAATGACATTCAGGTTTCCTTGAAGCATATCAAAGGATAAAGAAATCATTTTTTCAGGAAGAAATAAATAAATATATCCAAACATTTGTAAGATAATGCTAGGTGCTCCAAATAAATAAAGTTGAGATAGTCAAGCCTCCAGGATTAATTCAACCTTTGCACATTCCTAATAAAATATGGGAAGAGATACCAGTGGAATCATTATAGGTTTACCAAAATCACAAGGTAATAATACCATTTTTGTGGTTGTGGATAGACTCACAAAATATGCACTTTTTGTGGAGTTCAAAGTACATATATTGCAAGCCAAGTATAAGAAGTTTTTGTGATGTAAATTCATAGACTTCATAGATTCCCTAAAGTAATCGTCAGTGATAGAGATCCAAAATTTACAAGAATATTTTTTAAATTATATGGAAGACAATGGGAACAATGTTGGATATAAGTCTATCATATTACCCATAAACAGATGGACAAACAAAAAATGTTAACAAATGTTTAGAAGGTTATCTTAATTGTTTTTATCTGACAAGCAATATCAATGGTTCAAGTGGATTCCATTAGTAGAATGGTGTTATAATACCACTTATCACACCTCTGCAAATATGAATCCATTTGAATCTCTTTATGGTTATCCAACTCCTACTATTACATAATTTTTACAATATCATTCCAAAGTACAGGAAATTGATGCACATATGGAAAGCCTAAAGAAAATTTCCAAATTCTTAAAGAAAACCCTCAAATGGCCCAAAACATGATGAACCAACAAGAAACTAAACATAAAAGTGAAAGACAATTTGAGGAGGGTGACTAGGTATATTTCAGACTACAACCTTATAAACAATATACTCTCAAACAAAAGAAGAATAAAAAATTAGCTCCAAAATTTTATGGACCCTACAATATTATTTGTAATATTGGAAAAGTGGCCTATGAGTTATATTTTTCTTCCTCTTGCACTCATAAATTTTTCCATGTATATTTCTTAAAAAAAATTTGGGGACATACAATGCCAATACTAACAAAACTACCAGAATTAGATGAAGAATGGAAGTTGATTTTGGAACTATAAAAAGTTATTGATATACATTCTATCTCTTCATAAGAGAAGCATTATGGAGTACATAATAAAGTGGAAAAATATGTCACCATAAGAAGCCACATGGGAATATGAGAAATTAATGAAGAAACACCCTCAATTACAAGTTTTCAGGGAAAGTATTTTCTAAAGAGGGGGGTTATGTTAAGGCCCCTGACCATAACTCATTATAATTATATTATATATTGTCAAGTTGGCTCAGTATCAGGTCACATAATTATCCTTCATCTCTTATTTATAATAAAATATATTCATTTGTATAATCATCTCATTTTTTCTTGTGTATGATCAAGTATGTCCTTTGTTCTCATTTTCCTTCATAGTATTATAGGATTACAAGGATTACTTTGAAGATATCATTGGATACTAAATAGACAAAATTTTCTGAATAGTTCCCTCAAGTTAGTAAATTTCCAATATTTGTTGTTGTTAATCAACTTCAAAATGTTTTAAATATTTCAACCACACATTGCACAATACACCATCTATACACACCTATGATATACCTCAACATTCCTATAGGTGTTGAAATGATTTGCTAGTAACATTGGTTATATCACTTAACACAATGTTGAATCATTCAATGTATGGATAGAAATTTGATGCAGTGGTTTAGTTAGTTTAGTACATTTTCATTCTTTCTATAATAGTTTTCTATTTTTTTTATTTCAAGTTTAATAACATACTTCAATTGGTTGATCCTTATTATCACTAGTGTGTTAATCTAGGTGTTTTGTTCAAATGTTTCTTTCCTTTTTGCTAGCTGGTTTCTTTTTATTTTTAAGTACTGGTTCAAATTTAAGTTTTTGTTTAAGAATTTGAATATCTCTCAGTTGATATAAAATCTTTATGCCATGGTATCTCCATGTTGTTGTTAATTTCAAGAGATTATTTTATCACTATAGAATTGTCTTCTATGGGAAAATACATAAACCTAGGATGAACATCATCACTTCTCTCATTGATTTAAATGTTTTCATGAATTATAACCACTTATAATATGAAACAACAAATTTATACTATGAACAAGAACTCTAGCTATAAAAACGATGAGTTGACATAAAAAAAAACACCAAAAACACCCCCCAAATAGAAAAGTGTTGATATCTATATATACATTTTTTTTTCAGGGTAAAAATAAATCCATGGCCTAAAAATCGCATGGGACATACAGTTGTTTACAAAATATTTGAAATCAACCCCTAAATTGGAAAAATATTTTTTTCTTCAAGAGATAAATTACAACTTTTTTGAAACTTGCATATTAAACAAAAACAAATATTTCATAAACAATTTCACCACTCTAACCATATAAAAACAAATAAATTATGCTATCATTCATAATGAAATCATATATTAGACCATACAAGAACAAATTATTCATATAAATATTCAAAAAATCCTTTAGAGTTTCGATTACAAACATCATACTAATAAAAAACATATAAAATGTTTCATGTGAAATTATTAAAATTCATCCATGGATTCTGACACCCCATCATAATCTATATTTTTTGAATATGAAGGAATGGATATAATAATAACAATAATAATAATAATAATAATAATAATAATAATAATAAAACCCCAAATCCATTAACTCCCCCCATTATATTACATTTTAAAAAAATTAGAACACCCCCCCTAACCCCCTAAACCCCGCAACAACATTACATTAAAAAAATTTAAAACACCCCCCATAACCCCCTAAACCCTCCAACAACATTACATTAAAAAAACACACACAGACACACCCCTAACCCCCTACAACATTACATTAAAAACATTTTGAAAAAACTTATAACCCCCACCTTAACACCTCCCACAACGTTGCATTTTAAAAAAAAACATTTAATTTTTTTATAAACCCACCACTAAACTTTATATAAAAAAAAAACAAATCTAAACCTCCCAACCCTTCCCTCCCTCCATCGTCACCTTCCATCACTCCCTTCTCCCTTCCCTGTGCCCCACCCCCCTCATCCTCACTCCTCCCTTGTCCTCCCTCATCCTCCCTCCTCCCTTTCTCGAGGTCCTCCTC